>OZ025303.1:20864318-21103057 GCA_964019185.1 Maratus speculifer | reverse complement strand
CGGACCTTAATTAAATCCCGGTTTTGACATTCCCCGTATGAAAATCATTCTATTGGCCTGGCCTGGTCCATTCAAAGATCAGTAAAATAAGTTCCAGCAAAAAATTTTTTTAGAAAAATTGCATACATCTTTAAATTATCATTTTTCTACAACTAAATATTAAATATTATTTCTTATAAAGAATAGTACATGTCTAGGCTTGTTAAAATGTCGCTAAATTAAAATACAGTCGAGTCTCTCTATAACGAAACTCCATACATCGAATTTTTCTATATAACGAATTTTTAGTAGGAACGGTCTCCTTTTCGCATGATTACATTAAAAACAGTCTCCATATAGCGAAATATCTATCTCCATATAACGAATTTTTTCATAAATTGGTCTTAATTTATTCAGTTTTAAAAAAGCTTCGAAATCATATGGAATCAATTTTCCACCACTTATTTTTGATTTACCGTTTAGTGCTGAGTTTTTTTTTCTCCTTGTTCTTTAAATCCAACGAATTCATCCCGCATCCCACACACCTTTCCACATCCTTCTCAAAACAGAGTCAATTGAATTGTTACACATATAAGAGAGGAATCAATGAGAGGCACATAAGGGAAGCCTTCAAATGGAGGAAAATGTTAACTACAATTTTTCACTCCTTGCTAAAATTTGAGCTTTTTTTTTTTTGAGAGCATAACAATTTTAAAATCAAAACAACAAAAAATTACAGATATCTTCGTCTAATATTAATTCAAGTCTTCCTTATTTGATTTTCATTAAGCTTTCAAATAAATGTCTGTTCTAATTTTTGAAACAGCTTAAATAATTAAGAAATAAAATTTTAGATTAATATTTATATTTAAACATTTCAAATTCTTGATTAAAAAGATAAAAAATAATATTTGTTCAAAATTTGCACATTAAATAGGATTTTTAACATCATTCTCTATACATCGAATTTCCCTATATAACGAATTTTTTGCTGGAACGATGGATTTCGTTATATAGAGACTTGACTGTATAATAATAGTGAAAAAAAGAACCTATCTATAGCAGAATCCTGTTAAAGAGGCTACTTCATTCAAATGAAAAGACCCGTTCACTTAAGGAAGAAATTTATAAAGATATCTGGTTATATTTTAATATTTTTATTTATTTATTATATATATATATATATATATATATATATATATATTGCAATGGACAGCTGAACAGTTCATTTTTTAATTTTTTGATTTTGTTAACAGATATTTTTTACAAGAACGCTTTCATTTTCTGAACCGGTTTGGTTCGGAACCAAAATCGAAAGAGTAAAATATGGCCTGCATTTAATTTCAGCTATCCAATACAAAAAAAAATCATTTAAAAACGTTGTGGATAACGGGAAAATGCAGAATAAAAGAGCCAGCCCCCTGCTGTGCGATTTAAACTAAAATATAATAAGCAATAATACTGATAAACCTGAATCTGAAGTTTGATTAAAATTCAAGCATCAGGTCTTTACATAGAGCTATTATACAGAAATCGGGAAAAATTGAGTATAACAGTGCCCCCTATTGAGTGATTGATACCAAAATGAAAATAATTTCACTTCATATCCAGGAATAATGGAATCCGAAGTTTGATAATTCATGTATTAAATCTTGAGATAAGCTATTGCAGATATCGTGAAAAATACACAGCACACTGCTGCGTGATTTACACCAAAATGCAAAAGGCACCCATTCATGTGAAGGAATAAAAGGATTTTAAATTAAGTGAAAATCCATGCATTCGTTCTTAAGATAGAGCTGTTGAAGAAATTGTAAAATGTAGTACAGCGACGCCACCTGTTGAGCGATTTAAACCAAAAAAAATCAGCATCAATTTATATCAGGGAGTACCTAAATATATATTTTTATTAAATTCCGTGCATTACTTCTGGAGATAGAGTACCCACAAAAGTTATGTCACACACAGACAGACATTTTGTAAAAACATATTTTTTCGAATTTCTGATCCTTAAAATATGTCAATCCATCACAAACTGGAATTCGAAAATTTTAACGAATCCAATGCTTTCTTCTTGTAAAGATAAAAGAAAGTAAAAGTGAAAATTAAGTTAAAAAAATTAAATTAACATTGTTGATTTGTGAAGAATCCCTTATCATCCAGTATATAGAAAGAACTGAAATTCAGCTCATTCATATCGCTGATATCTTTCTCGATTTTCACAAGACTTATTTATTTTATTTTATTTTATTTATTTATTTATTTTTGTATGAGTTGCTGAGTTTTAAATGAATTGCTTGACAATCCAAGTAATAAGTGAATTCGTTTTGAAAAAAAAAATAAATAAATACTCCCCATAAATAATTATCTATGTTAATGTTCGAGATATTCAAAACAACATGGATAACAATAATTTACACTTCAAAATCATTTTTTAAATTAAAATTCATTTAATATATCGGTATTCTTCCAAATTAGGTGCAAGAATAATGAGATACATTGACAAAAAATACTGTTATGCGAATTCTGTAATTCTTAATGGAATATTGTCAATAAATGCATTGTGATGCCACCTGTAAAAGAAAATTGTTTTTTAGTTGCAAATTTTTCGTATAACATTTTTTAAAACGAGAAAAGCGACATCTTTGTAAAGGGTCGAGAAAAGAACCGCATTGGAAAATAGTGAGGCTTCGACTGTTCACCTGCGCTTTCTAAAATAGGATTTGGCAAATTACTTTGTATGAAAACGGTAATCTGCTTTTATGGGTATAGAAGAATTAAATACAGTCGAAGATCGATAATCCGCGCACCCATAATCTGCAATTTTTTATAATTTGCGTCAACTTTACAAATGTAAACAGTGAAATAAATAGTTAAGAAAATGTAAAAATTTGTGATCCAAAAAGGATTTTTTTAAACAAATAATAAAATAATTGAAAAAAATAATAATAAAACATCTACTTTTTAAAATATCTCTTTTATTATATTAATAGTAAGAAACAAACTGCATTATGGATTAAATTAATTACTAGATTTCATATTTATATTTCCATATTATACTGATTTAAAATTAAAATGCTGTCTAGGAATAATAAATGATGCATACTCCATAATACCCTATAATCCACAATACTCCATAATCCGCACATCCTTTGGTCCCAGCTAGTGTGGATTATGGAACTTTGACTGTAAAATTTACATTGAATTTTCTTTAATGGTACATAAAAGTACTGTCAGACTGTAAAAAGTTAATTAATAAACCAAAAAATTTATTTATAATTATGAAATTTTTCATCTTTTTCTGGAAAACATGGATGGCAGCACCATTAAATTTAATTTTAGAATTAATTCAATTAGAAGAAACTTTTTTTAATCAATCTAGAAATTTAGCCAAAACTGTTATAATTATTTTGTGGATAAAATTTGCATACACTCACAAACATTTGATTGTATTATAACATAACAGCGAGAAAGACTGGGCATAGCTCGTTAAAAATTTAGCTTTGAGTTAAACTCTATAAAACAATATACTCTCAGAAGATTAACAATTATATATTAATGTCAAATTTGGTGACATTGTTTCACTTGATGCCAAACCTTATTGACATTGGTAATCTTGAAAATAAATTAAAATGCCAAATCTAACAAAATGTTTCCACCTTTCTAATTTCAGTTGTAGCCAACTCATAAGCAACAGAATCATTAGAATTATTATTCAATAATTCTAATGAATTCATTATTCATTAGAATTAGAATATAATGACACATAACCATAGCGACACGAAAGTGTTTAGAATAGAATAGAACTAATAGAATTTTTCCAACCGTGTGACCTATCTCAATGATCTTCTCGTACCTCAAAATGGTAGGACACAAAATTAAGTCAGCATTATCAGAGATATTTTTCAGATAAAATTTGCAAACACACAAGATTTAGCCACATTATGATAAGATATCACTATTCTCCCATGGCGACCAGTTTAATCTTCTTGAAATGCATGCTAAGCACTGCATCACACTACTTTAATTCCTAAGTTAATTTTACATTTTACTGAATCAATCCTTTGCCAAATCAGAAGATTCTGAAAGAGAAATCTAGAATTCAGTATTTGATATTACTTGATTATCCCCTCCACCAAAAATCTATCCCCGAACTATAACATTAAATGCGAAGAATGACTGATCATAAATATCACGTTCACTTCATGTTTGTTGAGTCTAGTGATTTTTAAGTCAACGTTTTATTTGTATTTTTATTAATATTTTGTTAATATATTTTTCTACAGTTTTTCAGATAAAAATGATCATTTCCAATGAATGAATTTTCAAATGAAATTTCCATTGTCTATTTGTTTAATCTGGTGAGCAGTTTTGTGATTTATATAATTTGGCGAAATAGGTCGATGAGATAACCCAGTGTTTTCATGTTAGACAGGCGCAGGGGATAAATCTGTCGTATTTTATTGTATTACAATGATTTTTTTAATGCAATCATTTCACTCATTTTTTATTTAAAATATAAAACTTACATTTAAAATTGATATATTTAAAATTTGTGGCTTTTGCGTGTTTTTTAAAAGAAAAAATGAATTTTTTTTTTTTTTTAACTAAGACAATTTTACTACAAAACATTGTTTTAATTTACCATGTGAAAAATAAAATATATTAAATGATAAGTTAAAAAATGGTATTAGCAAGAATTATGCTTGTCTAACATAAAAGTACCAAGAATCCTTTACATTCATGGGAACTTTTATGTAGTTTTATTTTTAAAAAAATTCGATTTTTTAATAAAAAGGAAGCTTTGCATATGAAAATCAAACTTGTATATGACAGTGACAAAATTTGGACTATTTTTAAAATGAATGAAACCATAGCGATTGAACTGTATTTGATGATTTATTCCCAGCATTTGCTAAAGTAGCAAAATGGTTGCTTGATACATAAATAAAGAAAAGTGATCAGCCTGGAACTATTGATGACAGTCACATGATTAGGCTATTAATATAGAGATGATAGCAGGCCATGATATATAGAATATTTTAATATTTGATGATGCAGGACACAAACAGGAAGAAAAAGAAACAAAACCTCACAAACAAAGTGCATGGCTAATTAGCTTGTACTATTGTTTATGAATTTAATAAACATGCCAAATTGATATTCAATTAATTATTTTTTATTATTTTAGAAAAATACCAAGCTCATGAAGGTTGCAAAGAATGCATGATAATGAGACATGCTTTATCTGAATCCGTTGAAAGTTTTTTAAGAATAAAATGTTTCAAATAAGATTTTTTTTTTCAAAAAAAACATTTTTAGCATATATATATTTTTAAAAGTTTTACTGCAATAAAATCTTTCCTACTGCTTAACATGTTAAGCGCTATTTAATCCTTTTCAGGTCAGATTAAGTTTTAATTTTAGGGGAAAGATTATTTACAGTAACATAAAAAAATTAAAACTATCAAAGAGTTTTATTGAAAACTTATGAACAGGTCTAGAGTTATTTGCTTTTTATCAAAATGACAACTGTGACAAATATGGAAAAAATTTAGTTTTTTTTATTTTATTACTAAATGCTAAAACAGAATAGATGTGATAACAGTAAATACAACAACACACACAGAGTTCATACTCAATTTTAACAAAAAAAAAAAAAAATTGATTTTTAAGAGGGATTTATTTAGTATCAGACATAAGTTTTTTAAATAATGGTTATCAGATAATCCTTTGGAAAACATATTGCACAAACAAAACATTTTCTCAAGTATCAATCATGAAATGTCTTTCTAGTTGACAAAGTCTAGAAAATTCTTTGGAACACATTTATAAAGCACAAAAATTTTATCCTGTATGCGTCAAGAGATGCTTTCTTAGACTACAACTCTGAGAAAATATCTTGAAGCATACTTCACAAGAAAAAAGTTTTTCTCCTGAATGCGTCAAGATATGTCTTTTCAAAGTACTTTTATCAGAAAATCCTTTGGAACATATTTCACAAATGAAAGGTTTTTCACCTGTATGAGTCAAGAGATGCTTTCTTAGATTACTTTTGTCAGAAAATCCTTTGAAGCATAGTTCACAAGCAAAAGGTTTTTCTCCTGTATGTATCAAGAGATGCCTTCTTAAATCATTATTCCCAGAAAATCCTTTGGAACATATTTCACAAACAAAAGGTTTTTCACCTGTATGAGTCAAGTGATGTCTTTTTAGAGAACTATTATTCGAAAATTTTTTGGAACATGCTTCACAAACAAAACGTTTTTCACCTGTATGCGTCAAGACATGGGTTCTTAGATGAGCCTTTTGAGAAAATCCTTTGGAACATATTTCACAAACAAAAGGTTTTTCTCCTGTATGGGTCAATAGATGGGTTCTTAGATAACTATTCTCAGAAAATTGTTTAGAACATACCTCACAAACAAAAAGTTTTTCAAGTTTTTTATCTGTATGTGTTAAGAGATGTCTTCTAAGATTACTATTCTTAGAAAATGTTTTGGAACATATTTCACAAATAAAAACTTTTTCTCCTGTATGAGTAAAAAGATGTGCTCTTAGATTACTATTGTTAGAAAATCTTTTGGAACATGCTTCACAAATAAAAACTTTTTCTCCTGTATCTGTGGAGGAATGTTTTGCTTTATCTGCATTTTGAGGAACAAAGTGCTGTTGACTGGTGAAAGAATTTTCCTCTATAACTGATGACATTTTCTTATGTGAATAAGCTTAACTTCGGACCATAACAGAAACTTCTTCGAAGCATCAATATGAAGAAATTGTTGCACTTTTCATCCAAGGATACTTATTTAACTTCAGCAAAAAAGTATTATCTACCACTAAATCTAGAAACAGAAAGAAAAATAATAAACAAGACATTTTAAAATAAATTGCAATAAACTTCAACTCTGAACTAAGTAGCGTAGTTAACAAGCTCTTTTTTCCTTAAATAGTATAAAATTTATGTTAATTAACCATTTTTGTTAATTAACCAAACAATGTTTAACAAATTAAACATTGTTTGGTTTGATTTAACTTGAGATTTTTTTTTTCATAGATACAGCTACATATGTGTGGCTGTGCATGCCATACAATAAAAACTGCCATATCTGGACTGATAAAAACTGAGAATTTATTTTATTGAACACTTGTAAATTTATTTTTTGCTACCATTACAAGAAGAAAGTATTGGATTAATTAGATTTCAGACTTCCGGTTTTTGACGGATTTTCACGTTTTAGAGACTTGGAATTTCAAAAAACATGTTTTTACAAAACGTCTATGTGTAAGTTTGTGGTTGTCTGTCTGTATGTAACACATATTTTCTGAGTGTTTTATCTCAAGAACTAATGCACGAAGTTTAATAAAAATTTATATTCAGGCGTTATATATTGATGCAAATAACTCAACAGATTGCACTGCTATGTTGCTTTTTTCATGATTTCCACAATGGCTATATCTTTAGAACTAATGGTAAGATTTTTATAACACTTCAGATTCCGTTATTCCTTTATATAATATGGTTTTGATTACATTTTGGTGTAAAATTTCCCAATAGATGGTACTGGTATGCAGCATTATTTATGATTATCGTAATAGCTCTATCTCAGGATCTAATGCATGACTTTTCATGAAACTTTGTATTTAGTAAGCACCTGACATAAATTAGTATAATTTAGTTTTTATAGTAAATTGATCTACAGGTGGCATTGCTATGCGACATTATTCACAGTAATCGCATTAGCTTTATCTCAGGAACTAATGCATGAATTTTCATTAAACATTAGATTCTTTTAGCTTCTGATATAAAATTAGTATTCTTTTTCTGGAAACATTAGCATGTATGAGATGATGAAGAAAGTTTTGGGATTGCCAAATCTTACTATTTTTTTTTTTAAATTACGCCTCTTAATTCAGCATGTTCTTGAAAGATAGCCAAACAATGTTTTTACCTCTTTGATGTCCATAAATTCAGCCCCAACTCAATTTCACCTCCCTTTCTTATACCCATTCATATTGTCAAGCATTCGATTATGCATTTTTTTTTCTTTTTCATCACTTAAAAAAAATCAAGTTAATGTGCTGAAACGAATTTGATATATTTTGAATTCCTTTTTTATAAAAATTGGTTTGCAAACCAGCACAGCAAATCAGTTACCTCCAAAGTAGAGTTCTAAATTAGTTTTAACCAGATTCAAGGGAAATTCTTGTTTTAATATTCCGGGTCAAAATATGTTTTGATCATCAGTGATCAAAGAAATATACAGATCTGTTTCAAAATTTCTATTAGTACGGGAGAGGGGTAGGTACATGTGAACAATTTTTACATTTTTGACTATTTCTGAAAATTCTTATGAAATATTGGAGTAAATGTTTTCGCTCAGGTGAAATATTCAGTTCATATTGGAATATAAATTGATTTATATGACATTTTGTTTGTTCTTTAGGTGAACTTTTTAAATGCACTTATAAAGAATTTCTAACTTGTATCATCATTTAGAAAATCATTTGCTCACATGTGTCCCAGTAGAGGGGTAGTTGTGAACATGGCTGGAGCACACGGGAACACCTTCATAAATAAAACAAAAATATTTTTTGGGTGAATAAAAACTGCGATAAAAACTTATTACATGAACCATTTTTATTTGTGTGAATAAATCAATAAATATTTCAACATAGATACAAGAAATTATTTGTAAAATCATACACTAATATTATACAACCTTTTTTTGTTAAATCAAGCATGGCAAAACTGTGTTACTTTTAAAAAGGTTATTGAATAATTCTGTTATTGTGTTTTTACTTTTCTTTTATAAATGTTTAAATGTTTTGCAATGTGCATCACAAAATTTTGCATCATGGTTTTAAAAGTTGACAAAATTGTGATATAAAAAACTGATGATTATCAAAATACTACTTATTGATTTTTTTCCATCTAAAATTTAGTTTTATAAAATAAAATATCTTTACTTTAATATGCGCTAAAAATATAAATAATTTTAAAACTGGAAATAATTAAAAAGTAACAAACATATATATTTTTTATTTTTTACAGAAAATCACCACTCTGAATTATTAGCTTACTTTTAGTACATTAAAATTGTGAAGAAATCCTAAAAACATTGAATTGATAACTAAATGTTTGACAAGGGTTATAAAGTATTAAACAGAAAAATAAATACATTCACAGACTTAAAAAATACCCTTGTGAACTGTTCACATCCTCTTTTCACTAGTGCCCCATCTACCAACTTACTCCTAACTTATATAAAGAAAGATATTTTTAATTGAAATAAGGAAGACTTAGATGTATACTGATGTATATTTATTTGTAGACTTATTTGATTTATGCCACTATAATATGATGCTGATATTCCACTTTAAAAAATCTCTTGAATTAATTTTTTCTTCAATAACTTTGGAAGGCTTTTTTTTTTTTCTTGCTTAATACCTTTTAAAAGAAACAAGCAACAGCACCCAAAAATCAAAATGTCTGATTGCTCTGAAAATTTCACCAAAAGATTATACCAGTACTGCCATCTATTGGTAATTTTTTTAATTTCAGATTAACTGAGTGAAATATGTACTATTCACATGTACTCCCCCCTCTCCTCCAATCACTTTAAGACTCAACACTCATGACTGTGTGGATTAGACATTCATTAAAATTTTTGCTTCTGTTTCATATGTAATGAATCAAATGATCATTTTATTTTGCAGAATGAGATCTTAAAGGAAAAGGGGAGTGCATGTGAACAATATATATTTCACTCAGCAAATTACCAATAGATAACTGTACAATCTTTTCATTGAAATTTCAAAACAATCAGTCATTTTGTTTACTGGTCGTTGTAATTTTTTTTTTTGTTTTAGAAAGTGTGAAGTAAAAACATCTAACGAAAATTTCAAATATATTTACTTATATACATTATGCAGGCAATTTTTTTAAATATTCGTTATGAGTAAAAGAGTTTATTTTTTTTTAAACAGAATAATTCTGATTTTAAAGAATCAAAAGTAAAAATATATATGTACATTTATAAATATAAAAATGAAATGAGACTGAAATTTTTTATAGATGAAATGTATACACATTGTTAAAAATCTAGTTTAACTTACATAATAGTTTTTTACAAGTTCATTTCACTTTTTTCTGTTAACCACAAACCAGCATTAGAAATTATTCATCAAATGACTAATTTCTACATAGACAGAACTGTAGCTTTGGCTTGAAATTAGTCACGTTAAACTAAATTATTGTATTTCACGACCACAAAACTGACATCTAGTTGTCAAAATTGATGATTTAGCTTTCTGTTAAGTTTTTGTTTAATAAGTGTTTCCATTCATACTTTAGCATAAGTCCTCCCTACTTCAATTAAGCCTGTAACCAGACGGAGCGGGGGCTGAGCCCCCCCCCCCCCTATTGTCCTCTAGAGCCATCTCTAACGATTTCTTTACTTCCTATTTTTGTTAACAAAATGCATATTTTAACTTAAAAAAAAGCAAAAACTTATCTTCACTGCCTTAAATAAAATGGAAATACAGCAAAAAGTTTTGTACAGTAGACTACCTTCAAATCCGCAACTCTCTAGCACCTGCATATAATTTATGAATGTAAATAATGAAATATTCATTTCAGATATAGGGTTAATTTTCCTTTTATTAGCCTGTTATGAATTTCATGTTTATTTTTATTTGTAATGTTTGTTAATATTACTGAATACATGTTTTTTCATGAAGGAAGAATTAAATTTATTTCTGAAAAAATTTAAAATATTGCTGATGTCAGTGGTAATCAAAATCTTGTTACGAAATATATTCTTGTATTATTCAAGCTTTTTGATCATTAAGTCTGGTTAACCTGAAATAAAAGTTCCTTATTTAATTGATGTTGTATATTTTATTTTTATAATGAATATTTAATCATATATTTATGATTTTTAATGTGACCTTTGCTTTTAATATTTTAAAAATTACCTAAATTTTATTAGATATATGAATATTATAATATATATTATTTATATATAATATTTATAAATAATATATTTTATATATATTATTTATATATAATATATAAATAAATTTTATTAATTTATTACTTATTTTAATATTTTATTACATTGAAAGTGTTTATTATAATTTCAGTTGAATTTTTAATTACTGTTTAAAAAATGTAAACAAAGCAATGCCCAGAAATCAACAAAATTCTAAAATCCATACAACCTCTGGTCCCAAGCTGTGCAGATTTGAGGGAATCTACAGTATTAAGAACCGTATAAGCAACACATACTTGTCAAATTTTTTGGCAAATGGAAAGAAAATCTGTTCATGAATTCATCATAAAAATTCTTGCTATTGAATGAAAGAAAAATACTTTTAAAGATAAAATAAAATGGAAAAACATATAATAATAAAAAGTTGTCGTACATTTAATGAAAATTATTCGCACATTTTAAAAATGGGTGTTCATGACTGTCTGCTTTTATGTTTGTGGGTGAAAAGAAAAAGTATTGAATAATATAAAATTAAAATCACAATCTATTTCTTTTAACAAAACCACCATTAATCCCTTACGGATGAGTGACCCATCTACATGCCACAAAAAGTAATGAAAATCCTTGTTGATCTCCAACAGTGAAATTTGCTTTATTAAATCGGGGCATTTTCTCGATTTATTAAGGCACAAATTTCTGTTTTTAAAAACAGGTAACAAAACATTAAAAAAAATTTAAAGGGGTTTAAGTGTATTTGACATTAAAAAAGCATTTTGTATTTGATGATCAACCAATGAAAAATCGCCAAGTAACGAAATGTTCATTATTTTTTTTATGGACAATCTTTAGAAGTTTGCTGAATTTTTTCACAAGTCCAGATATGTTAAAAAAATTTTAAATTAATATGTATTTGAAAGAATGACTGATATTTGAAATGGTATAATCATACGCAGAATTTTAAATTAAACTATCATTTTGAATTGTTATATAGTTGGTTTTAAAATTCTATTTTTAATAAAATAAGGTCAGGGAAAATTAATTTTAAAGAGAAACTATATCATCACTAAATTAAATCGCATTTAGATTATGCCATATTTTAAAATGATCTAATAATTCAACAGAAAACAAAATATTAATAAAATTAAATAAATTACGACTTGCAGATTGTTAAAAATATTAAACATATGAAATTATTTTTCTTTAAGACCAAAACAATCATACAATAAGCATTAACTTTCAACTAAAAAGTGAAAAAAAACTTTTTTACCAAAAATAAAACAAACTTAAAAACTATTGCAAAGATTTTTTTTTCTTTTTGCATAATAACAATTAATAAGATATTAAATTAAGAGCACTTTATTTACCATGCATATTATTAATATTTAGATAGATTACATACATTAATTTCACTTTTTGGAGTCAGCATCAGCCAAGTCAAATCAAAAATTATTACCCATTACAAAATGTAATGAAATTCACAAAAACAATGCAAAAATAAATTCCATTTTCAATCCATCAACTCGGACAGAGAATCCCATATTTTAAAATTTATGTGTTTTGTTGCTTTTTTTATCCCCATAATGGCCAGTATAAATGCACTGATTTTATACCAACCATAATTATAGCTGCTAATCTTACTTGAACATTTATAACATAAGATAAAATGTTACAAAAATGGTAAGATTAAGTTTTTAAAACTAAATATTAAATCATAAAAAACCTTACAGATAATTGGGTGTATATCTAATGGATACATAAAATACTTTTTAAGTTATGCAGCTTCAAGTTGATTTTCAAACTCAACAACATTTTGCATAACTCTACTACAATACTAAGCTATATTCTTTCATACACTTAAGGTTCAATTGCATTACAAAAATAAATTTGCATCATGTATATAATATCATATAGAGGACTGGATACAGGGTCATAGCTGGAAGTATACTTACTATCAATTTTTACATATAATTGCTACATTACACTCCTTCCATTGGAGCTTTACTCATGATTCCTCCTAGTAAAGAAGAAATAAATTACAATAATATTTATAAAACAAGACATTAATTTGCAGTTCATATCAATGTCATTATAAACAATCAAAAGAAATTCTTAACAAAGAAATATCAATGAAATTTGCACTTAAAATGCATTTATATTTTCATTAATGATTCAAACTAATTGTTTGCCATAGACATTTTAATGTTAAAGAAAATGTAAAATATTTTTTAAACTGTAAACTAAATAAATTATATGCAAAACAAATCAAACAACTTTAAATTTCCAAATATATCATAACCTTGATTATATAATTGTAAATATTGATTATATAATTGTAATTGTACTTGAAAATGTACTTGATTATATAATTGTAAATACAGTAGACTCCCTCAAATCCGCACTGCTTGGGACCAGAGGTTGTGCGGATTTTAGAATTTTGCAGATTTCTGGTCATTGCTTTGTTTACATTTTTAAACAGTAATTTGAGTACAATTAATAGTGCAATCGGAACTATAATGAATGCTTACAATATAATAAACTATTAAAATAAGTAATAAACTAAAATAATAAAAATTTAGATAATTTTTAAAATGATTAAAGTACTAATAACAAAGGTCAAGTTAATACTAGTGTATGATTAAATATTCATTATAAAGATTAAATGTATTTTTCCAAAATTATTCAACAAAATCTGCCTCATAAAAGTGCATTACTAATTCACATCAAAATCATAAAATAAGGATTTTTTTTTTCAAGTTTAACCTGGCTTAATAACCAAACAATCTTGATTAATGCATATATATATTTGGTAAGAAGATTCTGATTACCAGTGATATGATATCACCAATATCTTGAATTTTTTCAAAAAAAAAAAAAATATTTTTCCTTCATGAAAAAAAAAAAACCCCTTGAATATAGAGTATTAAGAAAATTACAAATTAAAAAATATATGGAATTGATACAAAACTAAAAAAAAATCAAATTTCGTCTCAATATCTGAATTGAAAATTTCATTGTTTACATCCATAAAATATGTGCGGATTTTAGCGAGTTGCGGATTTCTGGTTTGCGGATTTGAGGGAGTCTACTGTATATCATAACCCATAATAACAATTGAAAAATGATTCTATCATATAAAATATGATTCCTTCAAAAGTTTTATAAAAACACAAAAATAAACCTCCAATATAACTAAAACATGAAACACAATACTGATACACTTAATGAAAATATGAACAGTAGTGGCACTGGTGTACTACTGCAAGAGATAATGCTGTTTCTTAATAAAGTAACCATACAACCTTTTGTTTTTGGTAATAAATAAAAACAGATTTCGTTATTTTAGTTTTCATGATACATAAGTATTGCTTAATTTGTTTTGTCTAGAACTAGTTAGATATGCCTAAAATATCTCAAAACATATATGCATGCTTAAATTTTCTCACAAGTATGAAACGAGAAAAACTTCTTAATTTTGCAAGATTATTTTTGTACATAAAGGTTCAATTGTGAAGTCCCACTGGAAGGAATCTAAACAACTGTGACAAAGTATTAAAAATATAGTAGACTTTCTAAAATCCACGAACTCCTAAAATCTGTACATCACTGCAGAAGTACACAATGAAACTTGCAGCTCAAATGCAAGAGCAAAATTACAGATTTAGTTTTGTTTTATATCATTTCATATATATTTAAATATATAATTCTTGATAATATGACAGAACTTTTTTCATTAAAGAAATATAACTTTATTTACTAGCAAAAAAGATGATAAATTGGCTCAAGATAAGCCTGGTATGAAAAAAATTATAATCTTGACTCGATCCTAACCTGACGGAGTTATAATGAAACATGAATTTTTATGTATTGATGCGGTTAAAAATTGTTTTACATGTGGGATTCTTACCAAAGCTATTTATTTTATCTCTCTTTTTTTTAGCTTTATTTCAATTGTTATTAATCCATATTCCATGTACTGAAGACGTAAAAACCTCACAAATGCTATAGAGTAGACTCCCACAAATCCTCAATTGTCTAAATCCACATATAATTTACAGCTGTAAACAATGAAATACAGTACACTCCCTCTAATCCGCACAGGTCGGGACCAAGAGTTTTCCGGATTAAAGAATTTTGCAGATTATAGGACATTTCTTTGTTTGCATTCTAATATTTGGAATTTATCATCAAATGTAGTAAATATACAGCAAATAAATAACACAGAAAAAAAGAAAATACTTTTTTATGCATAAAAAGCTATAGTCAATAGGAACACATTTAAATAATATTAATAATACAAAATTAATGGAAAATATTTGTATTTATTTTTAACTCTAACAAACATCACAGTGATAGTGGATTGCTTTATTATTTTTTATTTATGCTATGCAGTTTAATCTTGATGCCCTTAAGAGTCAGGATTTCTTGATCAGTAACATAACATAAGTTTGTTTTTTCTAAAAATATATATATATATTTATCCTCAAGAGTTATTTTATCTTTTATATAGCCAGCAAAAGTGCTCAGAATATAGCAGTCTTGATAGTTATTTATTAGATACATGAAACATTTCCTTCTAATGAATGCAGAAATGCATTAAAAATTTCTAAATTCATCAGTACAGTTCAACTTTTATGGTCAAAGTGTGCACTATCTTGGTTAAAAAAGGAGATTTTTGCGCGTATTCTGGGCAAACGCCGCAAATTTGCGGAAGCTCACCTGCAAGTTGGGGGGGACTACGAATGAAAGTGGGAAAGCACTCGCGAATGCTATTCTAGTCAAACAGCTAGAGAGATCCGTAACTGCTGACGTCATGTTACGATAGAAAGAAAATAATCGAAAAAAGAATCGATTTTCATCGAAAATCATCCTGCGTTAACCAATGAAAATGCTTCGAAATTCAGAGGAATTTTCTGTTTAGCCTTTCGTGGTGCACGTTGTGTTAAATTTGTGTTTGTGAATTGTTTTAGTAATTCGTTAATTATAATTCAGTGATGACATCGAAAAAAATACCAACGAGTACAAGATCGGCAAATTTCTCTGCCGAAGAGATACAGATTATTTTAGATGAACTTATTGAATATCCAGAACTTGTATCAAATTCGTTTTCTGCAAGACTTCCAAACATAAAATATATAAACAATCAGTGGCAAGTTCTTGCTGATAAGTTAAAATCATCGAACATGGGAATCGAGCGAACAGGAACACAAGTTCGTTCGAAATGGAACGATCTTAAATATAGAGTAAAACAAAAATATTTAAAGCGGAAACAATATACGAGTGCAACAGGTGGTGGACTGGGAGAGAAAACGCCATATACAAATATAGATTTGAAAATTATAGGACTGATTGGCTTAAGATGCATTGAGGGCATCACTGATGAAACGTGCGACACCTCTGCATTGGTAAGTAGATTAAAATTTATATTTATCTAGTAATAAATTCTAACTTTATTAACAGTATATTTTCTTATTCTTATTATTTTTTTTCAGACTCTACAAAATCTGAAGAAAATAAATAGTAAGTAAAGTATAAACTTATATTTTTCAATCTATTTATCCTTAAAACCATTTCTTTTGGATTTATTTTCTTAGCCATTAGAATTACTTTATCATGGACAAAAAAGTTTCTAATTACAAATAGTTATAAATTATTTTATGAATCACTACAAATCATGAAACATTATAATAGAGATCTATCCAAGACAAATTTTGAGCCTCTGACTGCTGTATAAAATTCCATGTAACAAAAGAAGTATTTTTATAATAATCCCCTTGATAAAAGCGGAACAACTTTCACAAAACTATGTTCTATAAAAGCAAATACATAATTTATATTTCATTAGGATTTAAAATTCATCCCTTTGAAACATGCTTTTCAATATATTTTATCATGTTTAACATTCCGTCGGGCATTCACTTGTAAAACGTAGAACATTCACTTTCTTTTTTTTTTTTTTTTTATAAAATTCACGCCTTTTTTAATATGTTATAACAAAATAAATCTAAGTGTATTACAGAATACTTTCATAAATTGCGAACAGAGAAAATTTGTATGTTAAATTATTTGTAAAATTAAACAGCAATAATTCAATGTTTTCCTCCTGTTGTACTATTTACAATGCTCGCCTGATCATGTGATGAAAATTTGTGCACTTGGCAAAAGGTTAACAATGTATCATTTGTAAATCATTACCAAATAAATCACCAAAGGAAAATTTTTGGTATTCTTTCAAAACTTATTTTAATTAATTGCTTTGTTCATATATGAGAAACTGGTTTAAGCTGTCATTAGAAAATTCTATTAATCACAGAAATAACTACTTTTTATGGACCACAAGGGCGGGGGAATAAAATTCTGCATGGACTTGATCAGGGATGGGGAAATACATCAGTTTGCTCGCCAGTGGCGAGTGGATATTCTGGCAAGGCGAGTGGATTTTTAGTTTTTGAAAAACTAGGCAATAGACATTATCAGAGAGACTTTTTAAATCTAGATATTTTAATTTTCCAATTTTTATCACAGTATAAATATGGTACTAAGTTCTATTTTATATTAATCTTACATCTGCCCATATTATTATTTCTTAATATTATAGAAAAAAAGAACTATGAAAATGCATTGTAGTAATTTCGTCTGTAATTTCATTATAGTAATTTTGTCATAACTATTTTCAACTGAATGTGTGTCATATCTTGCGGGCTGGTAAAATAAATTCTTGGCTGAAAAGATTTTTGAAAATTTCCCCACCCCTGGACTTGATTCAAAAGAGAAATGTACTATGAAAAATCAAATTATAATATACTCAAATGATTAAAATTTCTGAATTTTTTAAAAAAAATCACATATAAATTTAATATCTTAAATTATTTTTGCTCTTGAATATTTAAAAAAACAATTCAATGACTTTGTTTTAAAAAAGAAAACTTACTATTTCAAGTTGTCAGTGTTTTGAAAT
Organism: Maratus speculifer; assembly: GCA_964019185.1. NCBI lineage: Eukaryota > Metazoa > Arthropoda > Arachnida > Araneae > Salticidae > Maratus > Maratus speculifer. Next base: position 21,085,126 of record OZ025303.1, on the reverse strand, counting down.
TTATAGTTTTTCATTTAATAGTGCATTGAAAATTAATGAAGATTACTATTTACAGTGACAAGTGATTTACCAAGAAATGATGGAAACGGAAGTCAAATTTATGCAGATAATAATAGTGAATACGGTATATATTTTTTTTCTTATAAATTATCAATTCTTTATGTATTTTGCTGAATTATTTACTTTTGTAGTATGATTGCAGTGATTTTTTACTCAGTGTCGTAGCTAGCAGGGGGAGGGGGGGGGCAACCTGTAAGGGATGACACCCAATCTTTATTTGCAAATAAAAGTATATAATCTTATAAGATTTTGGAAAAGAAGTCTGATATAAAATTAAATTTCTAGAGCAATAGTGAACTTTCTTTTCTTAAAAAATGTGAATATTTATACAGAAAGGAGTGTCTAAATAACATTTGCACCAGGGAACAAAAATCAACCCATCCAACGAGTAGTTAGCAAAAGCAAACTTTAAAAGAAATAATTTTATTCTCTATATAGACGCGACACTTATGTGGACTGTGTGTTAAGGCCCCTGTCCTCGCTCGAGGGAACGCTCGTGAGCTATGGGGAAGCATTTTTCTAATAAAACTCTTTCGCATTTTGAGATTTTTGAATAATTTTTTTCGCATTGGATAGCTGAGGTGCATGCCGACAGCGCACCTTTTTTACTTTTATGATTTTGGTTGCAGATATTTTTTACAAAGTTAGTTTCACTTTCAAAACCGGTTTCAAAACTGAAAGTGCTTTTTAAAAAAATATCTGCAACCAAAATCGAAAAAGTAGAAAAGGTGCGCTGTTGGCATGCACCTCAGCTATCCAATCAAAAAAAATTATTCAAAAATGTCAAAATGCGAAAGAGTTATTAGAAAAATGCTTCCCCATAGGAATAGCATTAGCTCGCAAGCCTTTCCTCGAGCGAGGACAGGGGCCTTAAGTAAAGGGTCTCTCCAGTGTTTTTTTTTTTTTTTGCAGGAGTGCAAAAAGTAAATAAGGAATGGCCTATTTCAATTTTTAATGACAGTCACAAGCCATATTAGTTATACAGCATCAATATAAAAATGTAACTTGTACAGTCTAAAGATCGGCATTGGACAGTTACATTGTGTGGCTTAATTATTATTTTAGCAGACTCATGCCGTGCCGATAGCAAGCTTCATTATTTTTCTACATATACATGAGTTGCCCATGGAACTAGGCTTAATTGTTCTCAAGATATGTAAGGCAGACAACATGATTTGTAAAATTATTTATAGCGATAAAGAACTTATATTATCTTAATCTTTGGGTATATACTTCTTAATGGTTTTTAAAATCATTTCTCAATAACATGAAAGTTTGGCACATTTTCTGATAATTTTTTAATTGTTCAGTTTACAAGTTTACAGTCGAAACATTCATTTTCAACTGCAAATAGTTAACAATATCCAATTTGATTTTTTCTCAGTATATAATTTTAGAAGTAAATTTAAAATATTTAATTCTGCACTCTGAAAAGTCATTAAGAAATTGTGATCTAAGACAAAATTTATTGATATGTTTCATTTTTCATTATCATTTTTATAGAAAAGTTAATTTGTTTACAGTGACCATTGAAGTTCAACAACTTAACATCGATGAAGCAACAGCTCCTGTTGATGTGGCAGCAACTATTACTGATCAAGGTACTCTTATTTTAATTTAATACCAAAAACAAAAGATATCTGCATTTTTCATTTCTGTCAGGTTTTCAAAATGTTTGTAATTCTAAAAATCTTTTAAGGAAAAATATCTTCTCATAAAGCATAAGTGAGTTCAGTAGAGTTTTCGAATAACAGGGAAATCGTAGAAATTATCCAGGATCTGACTGTAGTCAGGACTTGAATTTCAGGGCGAGATTCGCGCCCAAAAGAATATCGTGGGTGGAAGGTTTCTGCTCAATAAAAATCACAGATTTTTCAAAATATTTTGCATTTTGAAACTACAATTAACGCCCACGACCTATTTGTGAATCGCAATAAAGATGTGAATTTAATCGAACGATCGTGGAAAAGACGCGAATTTTGCCTAAAGATTGAGAAAACACTATTTCCGTGAAATGATTGCAAAAAACCCACGATTTTCATGATTAATAGGAAAGAAAATGCGATTTTTGTCAAATGATCGCGAAAAAGACGCAAATTTCGTCAAAAGATTGTATAAAATAGTTGGATTTCATCGAAAAATCACAGATTTCTGCTGAAAATTGTAGGAAAATCGCAAGTTTCGGTTTAAAATTGTAGAAAAATCACAAATTTCGGCAAAATATTGTAGAAAAGTCGAAAATTTTGTCGAAAGATTTGGGGAAGAAACTAATTTCATCATATGGTCATGGAAAAAAACACGAGTTATGTGCTTATGTTCTCACTTTTTGGGAGGGTGGGGTATCAAAATATTTTCAGTCTTGGCAAAATTTCAAACTTGCACCCATGGACATACCATTTATTTAATAATTCATTGACAATATGTAAAATGACTGATGCTGCAATGCCTTATTTAAAAGTTACTTTTTTGTTTACAGAAAACGGAGAGATAATAGCGACAATGATAGAAACACCAACTACATCATGGACTGTAAACGAATCTAGTAGTAAGTATTTGTATTTAAACTTTCTCTCTTTTTTTTTTTTTTTTTTTTTTTTTTTTTTTAACCTTTCTCAATTTTTACTATATTTCTGTGTATATGACTTATTAATAATTTACGTAATTTAAAAAAAATTATTTGAATAGAGAAATATTCAGTAACACAGAAATAATAGGATTCCACCTTAAATAGGATGTCGTCATCATAGCAACCTAGAATCATTACCTGTCATGGAATATCATTGAATTAGTGACATAGGATGGGATTTAATAGAATGCAGAATCTTTTATTAATATCTTTTTAAAGTTATGATTTCATTTTAATAAAATTTGAAAGGACTCGTCATACCATATATTTAATATTTCTTTGACAATATGTAAAATGATTGATGTTGTAATGTCTTATTTAAAAGTTTATTTATTTGTTTACAGAAAACGGAGAGATAATAGGCACCCAATTACAAACGCCAAGGATTTCATGGCCTGTGCACAAATCTAGTAGTAAGTATTTGTATTTAAACTTTCTCTTTTCTTTTTTTTTTTTTTTTAACCTTTCTCAATTTTTACTATATTTCTGTGTATATGATTTATTAATAATTTACGTAATTTAAAAAAATTTATTTGAATAGAGAAATATTCAGTAATAGAGAAATAATAGGATTCCACCTTAAATAGGATGTCATCACCATAGCAACCTAGAATCATTACCTGTCATGGAATATCATTGAATTAGTGACATAGGATGGGATTTAATAGAATGCAGAATCTTTTATTAATATCTTTTTAAAGTTATGATTTCATTTTCATAAAATTTGAAAGGACTCGTCATACCATATATTTAATATTTCATTGATAATATGTAAAATGATTGATGTTGTAATGTCTTATTTAAAAGTTATTTATTTATTTGTTTACAGAAAACGGAGAGATAATAGGCACCCAATTACAAATGCCAAGGACTTCATGGCCTGTGCACAAATCTAGTAGTAAGTATTTGTATTTAAACTTTCTTTTTTTTTAATCTTAATATTTACCGTATATCCGTGTATATGCTGAGTATGTGTCTTTTCAGTGAGAATATTATATAGTACTTTTTTAAATTCGACATTTGAAAAACTACATAATCATTAGATTTCAAATTTTAGATTAAAATTTTAATTTGAAAATGTCTATTTCAGCCGTATTTTTGATAGGGCAATCGGAAGACAACTTTCGAAAAGGATTCTCTTTCCATTTTGGGTTTTATAGGAAAGAATTCAGATTTCATCGTTACATAAATATGAAGAATAAAATCAAAAAGATATCTATTTCTGTTCTATATTTATTTTTATTTATTAAATAATAATAATGATTAAAATGAAATGAGATATTTAAAAATTGGTTCGTGATTTTTGTTCTTAAAATGAGTTATTTCCTTATTTCAGTACATTTTAATTTAAATGTAATTTTAATTATTTTACAATACTGTTAAAATATATTTGATATAAAATAAAATATTCAGAAATAAGAAAAGCTTTTTATTTATTTAATACTTAATATATATTTTCTGACTTCTGAGTAAAAATTTTATCGATAAACCAAAAATTTTTATATCCAAGCTGAAAAGAGAAGACTGTTACAGTATAATGTGTCCTATAGAAAATTTTACTTTTTTATTTTATTTTTTTGTTTTCACCTCTCCTTCTCAAACACACAATAAAAAAAGTTCATAATAATTACATGAGAGTAATTATTATTTTGTATAATATATAAAGTATTTCTTAAAACCTTTATTAAAAACATACCACAAGGAAAAAGATAAGTTCGAGTTGGGACAAAAGATTGCGATATGGATCAGTTTCTAAAAACTATTGCACAACTTCTTAATATAACATTGAGTAATGAACAGGAAATCAATCCAAATTTTCAGATTTATACAACTTTCTAATTAACAAACATAAAACCAAGTGTGGCTTGTTTAAGTGTAATCAATTTAGTTTTCATAGAAAGTTTATTTTGCAGTTGTGACAGGTTAATTTTTGTCCATTAAAATTTGAATAGATAGTTTGCTAATTCACCAAGTAATCTGTGGCATGTTCATGGAGTACTCGCCCACTGGCCAGGTGGCCCGAGTTCGATTCTACAAGTTGACATTTTCTGAAACAGAATTGCTAATACCGTAGAACCCCAGTAATTTGGTAAAAAAAATATTTATTTTGATTTATTATGTAAGCTTATCTGATGATTTCTTATAAAGAAGTACAATTATATATGTATGTATCATACATTATTGTCATGTGGGATCAGCAGACAATTTTTATATTTCCAGTTGAAAAATGTTTGTCTGTAATGCAGTATTTTCCTACCAAGACAAAAACTGCAGTTTTAAAATTCATTTAGTGAATTATTAAAGCTTTAAAAATACATAAAAATAGTATCAATTTTCTTGATTTTTTCTGCTCTTTAATATAAAAGTGAAATTTCTCCATTGTTAACATGTTTATTAATTCTTATCTCTTATTTTCTGTCCTTTTTAATTCTTTACAGACAGTTCCACACTACGTGGTCAAAAACATCGGGAAAGAAAAAGAAAGAGGAATGTTTCAGAACTGGAAAACTTTGAAGAATCAGCTCTTTAAAATCAAAAAAATACGTGCCAGCAAGTAGAAAACTTGACAAAAAGCGTGGCAGAGATTGCCCACACAGTATCAGAGCAACAGAAGACTCTAACTATTATTGCCAATACTTTCGAAAATATATCAAACAAAATCTCCAACATTGATTATAACTTAGAAAGAATAGTAAAAAAATGGACAAGACACATGAATTATTAGCATTAGCATTAAATGTTGATGAAGAATTTGTTAATATTTAAATATCTTTTTACATATTTTATTACTTTATATTTTTCTTATTTAAATCAATTTTCTGCAAATAAATTTATGCTATTTTTTTTTTATTATTATTATTTGTTCTATATTGTCCAGTCACACAGATTTGTATTTGAACAGTAATAATGATTTTAATATAAATGAAAATAAAATAAATATGTGTAATAAAAAAAATTTTATTATTAGGGTAGTATATAAATTTTAATACTGTGCAAACTTCTGATTTTTCTAATATCGTAAGGATAGTTCGTCATGCAAGATTAATGATATGCATTTAAAATATGCAATTTATTTACACTTGCTAAGAAGGGAAATAGTCTATATCACTTTTTTCTTAATTTTCTATGCAATTCTCGGAGGATTTTACAGTGTATCATTTTTCAGATTTTTAATATATAGAATATGGATTAACAATATTAACTATAGCTCAAATATTTACATAAAAAAGATAGAAATTCCTTAAAAAAATATTTAAATATAGCAGTTTGCGGCAGTCTATAAAAATGATTATAGTCTTGAAAAAAAAAAAAAGTTCTGATAAATATTTTTGTTCAGAACTCCTCATGCATGGCAAATTTTTAACCTAATAAATGAATGTTTTGTGGAGAATTTCAGTCCATACAAATTTCAAGTATGCGGTGCTCTTTAAAAAATTCCATAAGGCACATACCATCCACTACATGGCTTTTAACCCAAACCCAACCTGCAGCAAAATAGTAGAAATTAATCCAACCAGCTGCAAAAAAGGAAGACAACTGAAAAAGACCCACATTGGAAAAAAATGAGGGGCTATATCCATATTTCATCCATTAATATCTACTAGCAGGGGTGACCGAGCTAAACTTGGTCAAAATTAACTTTGTGTTCTACTCGATATAGTATTTTTACTGCATCATTCACTCTGTATTATTACTGTAAAACATGTTATTTATAATAGCATTATTTACAAAAACAATTAATAAGGAAACTATGTATGCGCATGTTCATAAATTTTATGTTATTTTAAAATCTACAACGAAAGGACATCAATCCAAATCACTTTTTTAACTCAACTCTGATTGGTTTTCACCATGCATCTCGAATCCTATTAAGAATGTATGAAAAATTTCTTCACAATCTGAAAGACAATATTTTTTGCCAGATACAGCCAAATTAGGAGACATTCTTTCATTTGGCGCCAAATAAGTGTTTTGGCTTTTGTAATCTTAATAATCAATTTTTTGGCCAAATGTCACCAATATTTTGTCAAATATCGCCAACTTATTGTTTGTTGCCATATTCTCGTAACTCTGACTCGTATTACCCAAAATGACACACTAATCAAATTTGATCAAGCATGTGACTTAACTCAATGGTCTTCAGATAATCAAAAACAGTCGAATATAAAATTGAATCAAAATCATTTAAGCCATTTCTTAGGTGAAATTAGCTTGACAGCATTCAGCAATGAAGCGAAGTGACCCACTAATATAATTTTGTTTAGCATGTGACTCAGCCCAATAGTCTTCTCATGACAAAATTATTTGCATTACAAAATTTAGGTAAAACTGATTGAGTCGTTATATATAATTAGAATGATCCTAACCCATTATGACCCAAAATTACTCACTAATTGAATTTTCACGAGCATATGTCCTATTATTACTATTTTTAAATTCTGATTACAGGGTATTATGTACCATGTTGTCATATTTTCTGAAGAATTCTGAAAATTATAAGAAGGAAAAATATTTTGGGCTTTTTTTTTCATACCTGGAATTTCAGAATAATTCTTCATGTATTCTTCCAGATGTTTAACAAAATGTGGATCAACTGTAGGTGGTCAAAATGTTTTGGTTCTTCAGTGTGTATGCACATATATATATACAAAATTCCTTAATGGGTTACAAGTTTTGACACTTTTTTTTTTAATGGCTCTAAGAATTTTGAGTATGAGTTTAAAAAATAACGATAATCAAATTTTGAGCGACGACATGCTATTAATTGAAAAATGCATTTTTGCAGTATTTCATTCATACTTTTTTTTTTCTATGTATAATAGCATTAGCAAAAGTTATTTTAAACATGAAAAGATATAAGAAACTTTATTCATGTGTGCTTTACACACATCTCCCATAAATTCAAAAGATGTGATTTAAAAGATATAAAACTTAACACATTTTTTGGCTTTTAAAAACTTTGTTTTAAAATTCACTTTTTTTTTTCATTTTTATTTGGTAAAATATATTTACACATCTAAAACACTGTTTTACATTTACTTTTTGTTATTAAATATATAATTTTCATTGAATCTATACTATGCATTAAAATGCAGTTACCTCAATAAACTGATTTATCCTTTGTGTCACATTAATCAAAATTGTAAGCAATATTTATGTAAATGGTTTCTTTGCATAAAATTATCCAAACTAAGTGAAACGCATGTAAATGGATAATGTAATGCAAAGAAACCCTGCATGTAATAATTAAATTATTTTAAAATATTTTATTCGGCTTGAGATTAATGTCCAAATATATAACTTAATAAAGTTATTGAAATATTACTTTGTTTAAAATTTTAGTAGCATTTCCCTCATAGCGAAAAGGTTTTTTTTTTTTTTTTTTTTTTTGCTATGAATGCAAGAGAGAGAGGAGTAAATGACGTCGTTTTTACTTTATTGATTTTATTTTTTGCATTAAAATTGAAAGAATGTGGCTTTTTTAAAAATTTTCATTCAGCTGGCTGATTGCTATTTCATATACTCTTTTTGGGTACCTGAATAATTCCTAAGATAATTTAACAACATTTAAATTTTTTAAATAGAAAATATTAAAAAGTAGAATTATTGCAATATTAATTTGCTTTATATTCAAATGGAATTTCTGTAATAGCTCCAATGGGCTATTTTGGCATGACGTCATAGACCATCATTATGTGACCTGTGTTTATATTTATTTTACATGTGCTTTGTTCACATATCGCCTGATTTTTTCTATTTAATTACACATATGTGTTTACTTCCAGTTTAAATGTATGAAATGTTGAGCTTCTCTTAAAGAAAAAATTAAAAGCTGAAAAAAGTATAATACCAATTAATAGAACATGATTAAAATTTGTATTTCACAATACATGTATCATGAGATATCGTGGAATGGCCCTAGACCTAAAAATGCCGCTGCGTTATTCCATTGTAAGCGATAAAAAGAAATATTTTCTTTGCAGAATTTATCACTTGATTTGTTTGTGCATCTGTATGCTGCACAAGATTTTCGGCATCTTTATTTATATTTTTATAATCATAAAAAATAAAAATCACATTCATACATTCCAATGGAAATCCTGATGATAGAATACCACCATGTGACCTTTAATCTTGAACCTAATAAAGGTTAAATAGATTCCTAAAAGAGCCCATTAAAATTTTTATTGCCACTAATGGTCAGGATCCAGATATAATTTTCGTGCTTTGCAAAATCAAATTAACTAATCAGAAGTCACCGTTATTGCAGATTTTTTGCTAATTACTTCAAGTGCAAAAATCCAGGCTTCTGATTGGTTAATCTCATCCTGCTAATAACGAAAAAACACTATCTGAATTATGATATTTTTATCTATATGTTATTGATGTTATTTTCTCTATAAAAAAAGGGGGGGTGGGATTTTATCCTCCTTGCATTTAATTAAACATTTATTATTTCATAAGTTTGTTTCATATATCAAAATTAGTGTACATAAATTCCTGTCATTAAGCTGTTCAAAAATTGACAAAAGGATATCAATAAGTTATACTGCCTTTTCCCTTTTCACATTTACATAGATTACGTCATCTGAAACAATTTACTCAAAATACTTTCAATATACGATTTAAATAAATACTTAGAAAATAGTATTTTTTCTCTACATATTATTTTGGCTTTATATGTATATGTAAATTTAAAAGAGAAAAAAGTACTAAAAAAAAACAAAAAAAAAACCCACGGTGGAATGATTATTTTTAAGTCAATGGAATTTATGACAATAATTAAAATGAGACATTTTTTTTCTTTTCTAAAATAAAATTATTTCTGAAGATCGAATGTGTAAATATTTTATTTCTTTTTGAAAAATATAACATAATTAGAATATTGTCCTCAAATTAAAAATAAATTTCTATTTAAAATTAGGAGAATAAAGAAATTCCCAATCCCTATAGTTATCTCCTTTTTTGCCACAAAGATAAAATCATTGTGTTGCCATCAGTAGTGAATATTATTAAATTTAGAAGAAAAAAATTATCTTGAAAAACAAAATTCTATAATCATAATTGGAATCTGCAGATTTTTATGAATAATTAGTATTAATTTCACTGTCAAGTGTTCAATATTTTAGGAGAAAAGGCTGTATGATACACAATCAGTCGTTTCAAGAAATCGCATCATTATGATTTCATATATAGGGAGTAACTATCCAATATTTGTAAAATATGAGACATTAAACATTCAAATATAATGAAAATATAATAAATTTATTAATAGAAATTTACTAAAAAAAACAAAATTTATAAGTTTAGACTAATTTCTTCTCGAAATCTACAAGCTTTTGCTCTTAAATTTGCAGGAGTGTCTAAAAAGAAGGATTATCTGATCCTGATGGCAAATCTTCTGTATCGCTGTGGTCAGAATCATCATCGTATGCATCTGCAGAAATATTATAAGTCATTCAAATATTATGCAGCACGGCACATGCGATGACGATTCTGCACACTTTATTTGGAGCATACATAAGTATACCACCAGAATCAGATAAGCACTTAAACCGAGACTTGAGAACACCAAAACACCGCTCAACGACATTTCGAGCACGGCGATGTGTTTCATTGTATTTTTTACGACGTTCTGTGACGTCATTCTCAAAAGGGGTCATCAACCATGGTTCAAGTGGATATCCACTGTCTCCAATAAGAAAATTTTTTTCTGGGATGAAGCCATCAGTGAAAACCTCACGCAGACTGCTTCCTCGCCAGATAAATGCATCGTGGCTGCCGCCTGGCCATCTTGCCACAACATCCAAGATGTTTAAATTACTGTCACAAACCTGAAATTTTTAAAGAAAAAGGTTCAATAAATACATGGTTATTAAAAATTTAGGTACATTATCATTTAATATTTTATTCCAAGATCAAACCATTACTTTTATAAGAAAGTTAAAAAAAAAATTTTTTTCCTTTTTTCGGTGTTCGTTGATGTATTGTGCTGATATGATATGTAATTCGATGGTCCCAATAAAGTTTTTTTTGGCTGTTTATCTTATGCCAGAAAATCCTCCTTATTGAGGCTGTAGAATATAATCCTATGGGAAATTGTTTAGAAAATAATTTTCTAACAGCCCAAAAAATGCATATATTTGAAAATGAAAGAAACTTAAATAAGCCATGGGATATCTCTTGTCTACCCACACTTTCTCCTCATAAGCCTTTCTCACAATTACTAAAAACAAAAATATGTCTTTCTGTCATAGTGGTATAATGATATATTTAAAGAATAAATGTGACTTTTGCTGATTTCTGCCAGTGCTTGGGTACAAATAACAAATTTTCAACTGTAAACAGGCATAAAGAACATATACATCAGGAAAGATTATCATGAAGTAGTACTTAAGATTGATAGTTATTTCTATGTAAGAAAACATTTTTTAAATGAAAAAATTATTTGGTACTTATCAGTAAGCCAGGCTTTAGTGCTATAAATACATATGTACAATTATAATATACATTGTATTTATAGACATATATTTGTGTACATTTGTATACACCTGCATGTATAGACATATATGAATATATAACACTGGTCTGGTGTCCGGCTAACTGAAAGGTACTAATTATTCTTGTTCACTTTTAATGCTTGCTAGAATGAGTCGTTTCATTTTTGCATATTCGATTTCAGCAAATTATAAGGGGACAAATTTTTAAAAAACTCTCTAAATAAATATATTAGATTTGTGAACTTGCAATGAAATAACACTACAATCCAAGAAAAAAAGGAAATTATCCTGCATATTTTGTATTGTAAAAATGGCTATTTACAATAAACGTCAATGGATGAAGTCAGAGGTTTTTCACAATATCCTAAAATTTGAATTTCTGAACAAGGCGAGTTTTGAAATTCTTGCTTTTATTTGTATTCTGGAAATAAATTCTTAAAAATAAAAAATTGCTTAAGATTTTAAATTTTGATTACAGAATTATTTACATAATTATAAATTACTGTCTACATAATATAGATATAGAGAACTAACTGTTTTGGGACATAAAAAATTACATATAGAATAGAATTTGATGAAATTTCTATTAAAAGCTCTTTAATTGAAAAAAAAATAGTATTCAATTTATTATTTTATGACAACAATAAATTAGTAATAAATAATTTGGATTCTCTCCTCACAAACGACAGATTTTCTCTGAAATCCCCCCCCCCCCTCCACCTCCTATAAAAAAAATACAATTTGGTTCCTCCTCCATCCCTCAAGGCTATACTGAAGTTCACAGATCAATGAGAAACACAATGAAGCACACATTTTAAATGCGAAGTTATAAAAAACATGCAGACCTGACTATAGCAGCGATTTGGAATCAAAATGCTTTTTCTATTTTTTGATAAGTTATCAATCGAGTTATATGTATTTTAGTCACATTACAAAGCAACATTTTTTTTATTTTTTCATGGTGAAATTTAATTCAAAAAACCAATTTTGACAGTATCGCTGAAAACCATTTTTTTTAAATTAAATATCTATATGTATGTAAAATTAATAAAGTGCTAAAAAATCTTAATATCCAAAAATATTGTAATAAGTGATAGAAAATGTTACATGCTTTGGGAAGGAAAATAATACATAAAAATCTATAATCAACAAAATTTTGGTGATTGATTAACACTTTTGCTACCGGATACAAAGCAATGAAAATTATCATACATTTTTGTTAAATGCATTGTCATTTTTAAAGTATAACAAACAGTCGTATTTTTTTGGTTAGCTGGGCACCACTGCTACATATACACATATAACTAAAAGGAAAGCATATAAATGTATATTTATATATATATATGTGTGTATACATAACAGTGCCGCTTAGCTAGCCGATAAGAAGCCAAATACTTTACTCACCATCTGCACATTCAGAGAGAATCTGCCATGTCTATTGATAAAAACAAAGTAGTCATTCTCTACTGGTTGCATGATGTGAATGTGCGTACAGTCTAATGCAGTTTGGAAAACCCCATTTTTCGTAGAAGCCTCCTTTAACAGTCAGCAAATCAGCTGCAGTGATTGGAAACTTTATGTATTGTGGCAAAACTTGCCAAATGGCATCCACGAAGTTTTGGAGAAATCTGGAGACAGATGGCTGAGAGATACTAAAAAACTCACTTCCTGATGTCACACGTTGAAAACTGCCAGAGCCTAAGAAAAACAGGCTGGTCAATACCTGTGTGTGGAAAGATATATCAATTAAATTCAAATAATTTTACAAATATATCTATTTATTCATAAATCTGTAAAAGTAGTTATCAAGGTAATTAAAAAAAAATATTTGGTACTTTTTTGTTAACTGGGCACTAGTGTCCTATATACATGTATATATATTTACCCCCCCCATATGTATGTATATGTACAAGGATGTAAAAATCTAGGTGCCAATGGGCAGTTTCTCACTACTAAAATTTACGGGAAGAAAACTAACAAAATTTAGTGGTGAGAGATTGCCTGTTGGCACCTAGATTTTTAAAACCTTGTATCTGTACTCATACATATGTGTGTGTGTGTATGTATGTATGTGTTTATATTACATACATATATGTGTGTGTATGGTATACATCAGGGCTGTCCAACGCGGCGGGCGCCATGGCGCCCTTTGAAGATTTTCTTGGCGCCCTCTTGAAGATCTCGTGTTTTTAAACATTTTAAAAGTAAAACTCCATTATAAATAATGCTTTCTTTAAAATCATTACTATTTTATCAGCGATATTTTTATAATCTGAAGCTGTTTCCTGAAGTCGAGAGCAGTTTAATTTGAAGGATATAAAGGCTTGATTTTTCTTTCTGGACTTTTGAAAATTTTCAGGTTTTTTTTTTCTCTTTTTCTGTTTTTTTCTATAATTTTGCTTAGAAAAAAAATAAACAGCGCAGAATGATTTCCATTTATCAAAGTACTTCCAGATTATCCGTCTGAAACCACCCACATGGTTTGGTCACTATCATGTTTGTCTGCTTTTGTACTTTTCGTAAAACTAATCCACGCCTTCAAAATAAAGCAAACAGTTTATTCACATCCTAAAAGAAACCTATATCTCTGCTACATCTCGGATTTTCATATTTATTTATTTAATATTATTCTTATTAAGACGCGATTAAAGTTTCTGGCTCCTTACCCTACAAACATTTTTGATACAGTCTTCTCATAAGAAAATGCATAACTTGAAATTTAATACGCGTAACTCCATATCTGTAGGGGTCTTTTGTTTGACGCTGTACGATTCATTTGCATTGTGTGAAGACGTTCGTGTATACTAATGCTATACGATAATATTGCCACATGTTTTTAATCATGTAAATATTGGAACCCTTCATTTAGTGCCAAGAGCCAAGATGCGCCCCTGGTTAGTGAAAGGTTGGACAGGCCTGGTATACATGTATCTATACATAGTGTTGATTCTAGAAAAAAAGGGCTGTAGGGCGGGAGTTTTTCAAATAGCGAATACTAATCTAAAAAAAAGGGATACATTTTTTAAAAAAATGCAGATTAAAGAAGGGTACATTTTTTTAAAAAATGGGAGCATGATTCTAAAAACGGGTACATTTTTTTCAAAAAGGAATATTATTTTTTAAAAAAGGTGCTTTTTTTTTTTTCAAAATGAGTACACATGTATGTTGTTCAAGCAAAAATATTTAGAACTGGTTTATTTATAGTCCACTGAAATTTGAGATATTTTGCAGAATCAATTGAATTGCCATGTGGCTCATAAGAAAAGTTAAAAAGGACTGTTGGGTACATCAGGATTTTTAAAAGCATTTAACCCCGGTGCATAGAAGAAATAAAAAGTTTTAAAACCATGCTATAACGGCTTAGAGTCAACACTAATATACAACAGTAACAGAAAAGTACCACATGTTCTAATAGAGGGAAGGTGGAGGAAGAGCGACAAATATATGTTTTGATTAAAACACAAGCATTTTAGTCGGTTTAAAACTATATCTTGTTTATTTAATAAAGATCACTAGATTAAAATAAGTAGCTTCAATCTACAGTTAAAATATTTAAACAAAAGTATGAACATTCTCTCAGAAAGAAATTACACATTTTCAATATATTTTTTATAAACACAGTTGCCAAAATTCTAACTAATCCTTCCCATACAGTTCGAATATTTTTTGGGAAAATTGGAGGAGATGAGAGATAAGAAGGCACAACAATAGCTGTAATCATCTTACAATTTTCTATAGAAATGAAAGGAATAAGTTCAGTATAACATTACAAAAACCTACATATTTCAGTCTAATGTCATTTTTTAAACCCCTATACACCATCCCTGAGAATTATGACTTTTATTTTATGACAAACATATGGTTATTTATAATGTTAAATTATCACGAGATATGAGAATAAAAACTACCTTCTATTTTCCACAATTTTTAAAAGATTTTATTGGAATTTCAAGAAAAATTAAAAATATTTAAAGGAAAAAAAAAACGATTTGAATGTCATATTTATAAATGTGAAATAACTAACTGTACATTGGTTAATAGCATTAATTTAAAATTATGAACATTTTCACATGAAATAGTTCTGTGTGTTGCCTTCTATCGTAATTACAAATTAAACTCATATCTTTATGCATGTGCATGAATTGTATGTACATTCATAAATGAAAGCAATTGCATGGCTCTACCTTTTTAAAGCAAAAACTTACGAAACAAAACAGTTAATAAAAAATACTTTATTGAAAAATATACTTCGTGGAAATTTTATTTACAGCATAAATCGCTATATTAAAAGTTAATGTTTTTTCTTATACCATAGGCACGAATGAGACCGTAAAAGTACATTGTAATGATCTTTTGCAAAAGAAATATTTTTGAAAATTTGATAATCTAAGAATTCTTAGTGACTTATAACTACAGATAATAATAATAAATAAACAAAAATATTTTACATACCTGCATTTCAATTGAATAGCCATTTTCACTTGCGTCCATGTGAGGCCTCAATTCATCACAAAGGTCTTTTACCACTTCCTTCGTTAATTTAAAATTCAAAATGAATTTGCTGGAGTCGAAACTAAACGGGTCTTGTCTATCAATCAGTCTCCAACGACGATTAATGTTGGCTAAACGAAGTCTTCTTCTCCTGATACGACGCAGCGCGATAATGTCCGCCATTATTATTTACTACTCGTAACTAGAGCCGTACCGAGTACTCGGTAAATACTTGGTATTCGGCCTACTCGGCCAATTTGCCGAGTACTCGGTATTCGGCCAAATTCTGGCCGAGTACTCGGCCAATACCGAGTAGTTGTAAAAATTTCATTTTTTAAGCATATGAATTTATAACTGATCTGTAAAAAGTTATTCAAATATCAATGTATAATATATGTAGTAATTCATAAAACTATTTACTCTGTATTTAACAATGTCTGCAAAATATAAAAAAAGTTAAGAACAAAATCCCTAAAAAAATTTCACATTTATACAAATAAAAATACTTTTTTATATATAGGAAAACAGAAAAGACTTATTTTGGATAAAGAAACTGAAAATACAATAAATGCAATAAAAAATTAATAATTAAATTTATTATACAGTAGACTCCAAATCCGCACAGCTTCGGACCAGAGGTTGTGCGGATTTTAGAATTTTGTGAATTTCTGGTCATTGCTTTGTTTATATAGTTTGAGTAGTAATTTGAATGTAATTAATAATGAAATCAAAAGTATAATATACTATAAAAGTACCTTACTATATACTAAAACATTAAAATAAGTAATAAACTAAAATAATAAAAATTTAGATAATTTTTAAAATGATAAAAGTACTAAAAGCAAAGGTGAAGTTCATAATCAACAATGTACAATTAAATGTTCATTATAAAGATGAATTATTTTTTCCCTAAATCATTCAATGAAACTTGCCTCATAAAGGTACATTACTAATTCACATCAGGATGATAAAATAAAGAAGCTTTATTTCTGGTTTATCCAGACTTAATAACTGAAAAAGCTTCATTAATACATAAATATATTTGGTAAGATTGTGATTTCCAATGATATCAGCAATATCTCGATTTTTTTTCAAAAATAAATTATTCTTTCTTCATGAAAAAACATGAATTCAATAACCTTAACAAAAATTACAAATTAAAAAAAGTCGAATTGATATAAAAGTAAAAAAGTCAAATTTCTCATCTATATCTGAACTGAATATTTCATTGTTTACATCCATAAATTATGTGCGGATTTTAGAGAATAGCAGATTTGAGGGAGTCTACTATATTTCAAATTATGGTGCAAAAACACCGCAAACGTTCTACATTATCAGTAGACAGGGCATTTCTTTTACTACTATAAATTTGGCCGGCCTCTATTATGTTTACAGAATAAACAGTTGTTGAAGGTGCATATAAGAGTTTTTTGCAAGGTTGCACATAATCAGAAAAGTTTTTCTTTTTTTTCCCCTCATCGTGCAAATGGAATGTCAGTTTTACATGTCTTCTGTTAAGAAAGCCTGTATCTCTTTTTGTACCAATTCTTCATGCAGTGATTTTAAACTAATACTAGTGTCACAATCTTTTTGTTCATTCACAATTTCCTCAAAACATTGCCAGAAAATAGATGAACTTTTTGCTAGCATTTTCTCTTTTGGTTCGTCGACATTAACATTCTCATATTTATTTTTTGTTTCTTTGGTGGATTTTGAAGTTCTAGATCATCTAAACTCACCAAATTTAGAGCTTGCTTTTTAAGGCAATCTTAATTTACACATTTATAATTTTCATTGAAAAAGGTTAGTTTTTTACTGAGATATTTAAAAAATAATAAATTTAAAATCTATACTAATAAAATCCGTGTGCCTCTGTCTGCTTGAAGCCGATTAAACTTCGCAACGCGGGCGAGTTGGAAGTCGCGAGAGGTGTCTTTCGATTGGAAATATTCCGAAGAAGTCATTTCGGGCATTTTCGAGACCGTGGGACCAAAATTAAAAAAGTTATGAATTAAAAACCCCTTGGGAATCGGAACGAAAAAAAGCTCAAATCCGAAACGGAGCTCCGAGGCAGAACACTGCGCAACCTTGCAGTGAAGAACCTAACTACCGTGCAAAACCAAATATTTTTAACGGGACTATGAGCGCGAAGCGACCATAGTTCCGATCCACAATCTTTTTTTTTTAAGTGCACGTGGCCCACAGTGCGAAATCACATATTTTTAACGGGACCATGGCTCTTTAATTTACTTTTTTTTGTGCTTGAGGATTCAAACACCAAGACTTGCTTATTTAATGAATTTTTTTGCTTATTATATACTGCTTAATACCGAGGTTCGTTTGGAAAAAGTGGCCCAGCTAGCAGGCATAGCTTGCTAGTAACATAATATAATCTGTACACGCGAAAAATGAAAAGAAACTGCAAAGCCAATACTTTTTTTTAATAAAAAGAAAATAAGGTGCAGACAGTTACAAAATAAATATGAAATGCTTGCATTATTCAATGAATTGTTACAGTAACCAATAAACATTTTTATTTTTGATAGACAGATTTCAATGGTTTGAATAAATTGGAAGGTTAAAGAATGTTTAAATTTTTTATTAGTTAATAACTGTATTTGTCATGTATCAATTCTCCTTTTTTTATTAGTTTTGAACTGTCAAAAATTGTCTTTAAAAGGTGCACAAATAAATTTCAAATTTAATGAGTTAATTTATTTATACTATATATGTATATTATATGTACACACAGGTATAGATATGTGTAAACAGGTCTATTTATATATATATACACCTAAGCTCACATTGTGCACACATCAGTGTTTTATTTTATTATCATACAACTACTCGGCATTCGGTACTCGGTACTCGGCCGAGTAGTCAGTGGCCGAGTACTCGGTACTCGGCTACTCGGCCAAAGTACTACTCGGTACACCACTACTCGTAACAGTGTTTACGACACCTTTTTACCGTCCGCAAATAGTAGTCACGTGACACGAAAGATCTACGATCGAAAAACGTTCTGCAAGTTTGATTTGAATAGCGTTTTTAGCGGCGAGCCGTAATTCTGCGGAAGAGAAAAAGTTATGATAGATAAGCATTTCACAAGAATACCCACGATAAACTGCTTGTTTACATCCGTAAAATATGTGTAGATTTTAGAGTTGTGGATTTGAGGGAGTCGACTGTATATTAATAATAATTATATAGCAATAATTTTATTTTTTATGATTTATTTACCTTAAAAACTCGAAATTAATAATAAAAACTGAATTTAAAGGATTTTTTTTTTCAAGAAAAATCTTGATTATAAGACCCTCTTCACAATAAAAGTTTTTTTAATGGGGGGGGGGGGGAGCTTACAATCAAAATTTTACACTAAATTTTTCTGTGGTTGTTTTATGTTTGGTTGTTTATATTATATTATTGGACTAAAATGTTTTAAAATTTTTATTTTGAATAATTACTTATTTTTATTGACCTTTGATCAGTTTTTGATCAAATATTTCAAAAATATATTAATATATCTCAAACTTTTGTGAGCAGCAAAAAGACAGACCCAATGTCAGATCAAATATTATATATAATTTGTAACTTATTAAACCAAGGTTAGGGGTTGTGCAAATATAATGTTATAAACTTTTATGCAAATTTGGATCCCCTTTTAATATATGTTATCATCCCTTGAATCCTCTCTCCCTGCCACCTGATAATGATATTGTTAATAAACTATAAATTATTTTTAATTTTTTAATTTATTTCTTTTGTTTCAAGTGATATAGAAAACTGATATTTTATTGATTCAAGTGAAGTCGATAAAATATTGCTTTAAATCAAGAGGAGTCGGGAGTAGATAGAAATTAATATCAACAAAGCAAATGGGCAACATTATTTTTTTAGCAAATATGAGCTTCATTTGAAAAACAAACTCACACATGATTTTCAAACATTTATTATACATGCATAAACCTATGAAGAAGAATAGGAATGTCAAAAGTTGGGCTATTCCATAATTTAGAATTAAACAATTTTACAGTAATTTGGTGATTTTTAAAATTAACTTTGTAATTTTGTAAAATTAGATAACTTATAAAAAAAAAGGATAACCTACTGTTTTGAACTAAAGACCATGTTATTAAAAGAAAGAGAAAATTTTGATTGGATCAAAGATGATATCAATGTGAAAAGAGAATTCCCTCCCCCTGTAGTGGTATGTGAATGTGAATGGGGGGGGGGGAAGCAAAAATGGTGCAAAATTTATACTACCAACATCATTTTTGGCCTTACACAAGAAAAAGTTAGGGGTCAGGAGTGCCAAATTGAAGCTTTACCTCGGGCGCAGTTTTTTTTTTCACATGCCTCTGGTTGCCACTAGGGTACAAAAAATCTATTTAATTAAGCAAGCCCTTCCATGAAATTCCTTTCAATGAAACAGATCCCTTCACAAAATTCTTTTCCATAAAACAAGTCGCTTCATAAAATTCATTTCATTAAAATAGGTCCCTTCAAAAATTTCCTTTCATTAAAATAGGTAGAGTTCAGGTTCTATAATCTGCAAAAGCTGGGGCCAAGGGTTGTGCAAATTATGGAATATTGTGGATTGTAGAGTATTATGATTTATACATAATTTTATTATTCTTAGACAGCACTTAAATTCTATATTAAGTATACTATGAAAAGATAAATATGAAATCTAATAATTATTTCAACAGGCTATCCCAAAAAATGCTTTTTTAAAGTTATTTTATTAAAAAATTTACATATATGAGCATTTGAATAAAAATAATTACATACGTTCTGTAAAACAATTTGATTTTTTACTATAAATAAAATAAAAGAGTTATATTAAAAAAAAAAAAGCAAATGTTTTATTGTGACTTTTTTCAAAATTTTTATTACCGTATTTTCGGGTGTATAGTCCGTGGCTTAAAAACCTTTCAAAAAGCCACTGTGGCTTATACAAGGTGCGGGTTATACAAAGATTTTTTTTTTAATTGGAAGTCATGATATTTTTTCTACAATTTTTAAACTTCAAAAATTTTGAAAAAAACATTGAAATTTGTATTTTTTCGCTATGCTGCTAAATTTAGAGAGTTCTCCCATGTTTGTAAAGGCTTTTTTTTTACTGCTAAAATACAGTTGTTTCTGGGTTTGGAAGAACTGTCGCAACTATCGCAAATATTGCACTGATAGATCTATAATAGCCATTGTGTTTGTAGAGTACAAAATCCAAAATCCGGAACTCTTCCAACCTCAAGGATTCAGAATTTAAGATCAGAAGAAGAAAAAAGTGTGTGATTTATGTCATTTCTGAACGATTTAGAGCAGTTGCTCTTTTTTGAAACGATTCCGAGGAGTCATTCCTTTACAGAGTCGTTTCATTTCCGCAGGAGTTCAAGAAATGTCAATGAAGTAATTGAACTTTTCCGGAGTTGTTTCTTTTCGGATAGAGTCCGAGAAATCGTTCCTTTCCAGAGTTGGTGCATTTCGAACCGATTCCGAGGATTCATTCCTTTTGGGAACCAATGTGTATACATTTTATGTCAAAAATTTTGAATTTATGACCGATTTTTTTTTTTTTTTTTTTTAATTTTGGAGAATTTAGAAAAAATATCACATTTGTTAGAAAAAAAAAGCGTAAACACTGCATAGGTAGAAATGCCGCATTGCTTGAAATTTTATCTTAAAACACGTAAATGCCACGGCATTTTTTCCGAAAATTACAGTACTGATAATCTTAAATTTTTAGCTGAATTACAGTAGGTATTATGCATCAAGAAAAACTTTGGGAAATTTGTGTTAAAAATTATGACTAATGGCTTCTAATTTTGAACCCTGATCAAAATATACGTTCGTAAATGGTGTATAGCCCATGGACTATACACCGATGCATGTCTGTGGGTTATAATGAACTTATTTTACTGCACTGCTCGATTTAGGGGTGCTGGCTATACACCGGAAAATATGGTATTTGTTTAAAAAAATATCTTTGGATCAAGAATTTGTAAATTTTGTTATCTGTTATTTAAATGTTTACATTCAAAAAGAACGCAAATTCTAGAAAATTGTGGATTATGGGTGCGCGGATTATCGATCCTTGACTGTACTTCAAAAATTCCATTCTGTAAAACATTCTTTACATTGATTATTTTCATTAAAATGTTTAATTTTTAAAGAAAATAATCTCACCAGAAAAGAAATATTTAGCTGAAGTACCTAAAGAAAATATTATTAATAAATGTTTGGTTTAAATTTTAGAAACTGTATTTCATCTTTTGTGACAAAATGTTATTCTTCACAAAAAAATAATAAATTTCACAAAAACAACTTTAATAGTATAATTTCTATCCTGTTTAGCACAATTGTAATGAACTTGGCACACACATAATAGGAGATAACATCAGTTAAACAAACCGTATTATTTATATACTGTAATGTATCAAAAGTTAGCACCCTTTAGCACACAAAAAAATCTAATATTTTTTAAAGAGATTTATAATTGAGACTTTTTTAAAGAAGATAAGCAACTAGGGAGCATATTTTGAAGGAAAAGGTCTATAAGTGGCACTTTTTCAAAAAAGGGAAACAGCACACATATTAGGAGGGAGAGTGCTTATATTTGGAAGGGAGTCACTTTCTATGGAGAAGAATATTTTTTACTTCAGTGCTTTTTTATTTTGTATTACAAACATAGAATAGGCAGTAATTTTTTTTTTTTAATCCTTCAAAAATTCTCTTTACTTTTAAAATATAAGTGTTAGATTATAAGAAA
Source organism: Maratus speculifer (assembly GCA_964019185.1). NCBI lineage: Eukaryota > Metazoa > Arthropoda > Arachnida > Araneae > Salticidae > Maratus > Maratus speculifer. Next base: position 21,062,676 of record OZ025303.1, on the reverse strand, counting down.
AATGTGCTCACAATAATGAAATTTTATTAATTAGAAAAAAAATTCTTAGATAAGAACTCAAAACCTAATTTTCATAGAGTATTTTACTTCTAAAAGAATATTTTGTTGATGTAAATCTGTTTAAAATATTATGCAAATTTAAATTTTTAATACCATTAAATTTATAAATAGTAAAATATTCGACTAGCCAAATATTCGGTGTACCTATGTACGAAATAGTTTAAATGACTATAAGGGTCACTAAAAATAAAAATGGCGAAGCGAAACGTAAAACTTTGTGCTCTCAAACGATCGAATTAAGTTATAGAATTTTCAGTAGAAGAATTACTAAAGAAATCTATCTTACCATTCATTTATTTTATTAATGAAGAAAAGCTCAGTAAATAATTTTAAACAATTGGCTACTGATACTGTCAGAGTATTATTTTATTATAGAAGCCAACACAACAACGATTCAATCGTGAGAAAAAAAAAAAATCATTCCTGAATAATAATTCAATAGAAACGTCAATTCATTTTTTATTAACAAAATAAAATATCTATTTTTAAAAGGAAATAGGGAGAAGTTTCAAAATTTTGCGAATCTAGAGCTTAAATATGCATTTCAGATTAAAATTTGAAAGCAATTTGATTTTGGATAGCTCAAGAAAATTTTGTCCATATTCTTTGGAAAAGCTTATTTAATGGCTTTCTGGTAACCAGTATCATAACTAAGGATTAAAAAAAAGTACTAGTTACATTGCTACTGCAGTAATTTAATTAAAAAAAATAATAATCAGTATACTTGGAAGTCCTTTTTTGAAAGAATGCAAGAATCATTTTCAATGAATCATAATGCAATTCATGATTCATTCTTTTAATGGCGTTTTGTGTTTCTTCAGTAATTTGTTCAGGTAATTTTTAAAACATAAATTTATTGTACCCAACTTCTTAACCAAAATAAGTTAATGCTAAGGTAGGGTAGTTTCTTTCATTATTCTTCTACTAAAAAGTGTAGAATTTACTGTTCGATAATGACTGTATGACGTTTTATATGTTGCAGCTTTTTGCTGCAAAGTGAATAATAGGCAGGCTCAAGAAAATGTAAAGGGGAGGGGGCTCATATTTTCTCTCATGCAGAAAGATAAATTAGTACATAATCACACTATAGTTGCTATGTTCTCTCATTGAACTGTATTAATAACTTCACTTTATACTAAGAAAGTTATAAGATTATGAAAAATTTCGGTGTATAACTAGTGCAATATTAAAGATCATGTTACTTCCTATGTGCAAATAGGATGAGCAAGTATTGAAACACTTCTTTTAAATGTAATATATTTAAGCATTATTAAAAGTCAATAATTAATTAAATTAATAATACGTTTCATAATTCAAAAGATAGACAGCAAGAATTCGTCGAAACATATTTATTCAAAATTTTTATAACGACTGTTGCCAAATAATAGTTAAAACTTACAATAAGCACGTACTGCCATAAATATTACATTACACAACACTCTCCCCTTAAAAAAAAATTTTGTTTTACAAACCAGACATTCATTTACGAAACTATAAATTTTATCGATTTGGCGGTCTTATGATCCTTTTGGGTCATGGAGTTTTAAGTAGCTTGGAATTCAGGTTTTTATGGCAATCCAGAGTTCTTTTAGGTGTTTTAACAGCTCTTGGTGAAATCTGTTCTTTCTCTATTGCTGTTTGAGATGCAGTCTCATCCTTCATTGTATCAGATGAATCAGAAACTGACTTTTCATTAGAATCAGTAGTTGTCACTGATGATCTACTTGCATAATCCAGTGGCACACTGTGAGGAACAGGGATTTCAGGAATTTGAAGCGTGCACTTTCTTAAATGATCTGCATGTACAAAACGCTCTTGACCATTTACAAGTACCAGATAGGTATTTTCACTAATTATCTTCGTAATTATACCAGGAAACCATTTAATTTCATTGTTTCTGGTGAATTTTACAAGAACATTTTCCCTAAGATCAAAATGTCTTTCAGTGGCAGTAGAACGAGACCTTTGATTTTCTTGATAGCTTTTTTCCTGCATAATGTGATCACTTCTGAGCTTTGTAATCTTGTTTTGCGGTGTAAATTTGAAAATAAGCTCAGCAGGTGTCTTCAGTGTGACTGATGAAGGCGTGTTTCGATAGGCAAACAGTATGCAGTCTAACCTATGTTGAAAACTATCATAAACTCTGTTAGAAAACTTGTGTTTCTTCAACATGTTTTTAACAATATTAACAGATTTTTTTGCTGCTCCATTGGAATTTGAATGATATGTGGATGAATTTCTTAGGATAATACCATTTGACTTAAAAAAATTTACAAATTCTTCGGATTTAAACTGTTTAGCGTTATCAGATACAACTTCACTTGGTAATCAGAAAGTAGCGAAAATTTGTCGAAGCTTGTGTATTGTAGATTTAGAATCTGTGTTAGAAACAAGTGCTACTTCAATTCATTTTGAATAGGCATCTTTAACAATCAACATGTTGTGATTTTCATATTCTGCATAGTCAATGTGGATTCTTTCAAATGGTTTTCCTGTTAGAGGCCAGTTATTCATTGGAACTCTGGGTGCACTTGGCCTGGTCATTTGACATGGAACACATTTGTTTACATATGATTCAATTTCTGCATCTATTTTTGGAAACCAGAAGTATCCTCGAGCAAGATGTTTCATTCACACTATTCCAGGGTGTTCAGTATGTAAAAGTTGAAGAACATTTTCTCTTAAGCATTTTGGTATAACTAATCTATTTGCTCTTAGTAGACAATTATTTTCGATGCTCAGTTCATTTCTGATTTTGTAGTATTCCTGCAAAGAATCTAGAACAACTGATGGCCAACCGAATTTGATGTAGGTTATTACTCTACTGACATCACAATCAGTTGCACTCACTTTTTGAATATCCTTCATTGTTAGATTCTCAAATTCTGCGAAATAACATACAAATTCATGAGCACGACTGTCAACTGGTTCATTATCTTCACAAGGGAGGCGAGAAAGAGCATCAGCTAGCAGTAGATCCTTCCCCTTTTTGTACTTCATAATGTAGTCATAGCTGGATAAAATCAATGCCCATCTCTGCATCCTTTAATTAGCTTTTTCAGGAACAGGTTTATCATGGCCCAGTTGACCTTAGTCAACAAAGGTTTTGAATTAGTTTCAATTATAAATTTTCTTCCTTGTAAATATTTGTTGAAACATTTAATTCCAAAAATAATAACTAAAGCTTCCTTATGTACTTGAGCATAGTTCATTTCTGCTTTGTTGAGGGTGTTCGATGCGAAAAATATTGGTCTCACTAAACCAGGTGCTAATTCATGGCATAAAACTGCTCCAAGACCATACTCAGATGAATCACATTGTAGAACAGTGGGCTTTGTTATGTCATAATGTACCAAAATATTATGTTTATCTAGTAAAGTCTTACTTTTTTCAAAAGCATCAATACATTCTTTGTTGAAATCCCATTTTGAGTCTTTCTCTAATAATTTGTATAAAGGTTTCAGCTTTGAAGCTAAAATGGGGATGAAATGCTGATAATAGCCTAGAAGCCCTAGATAATGCTTCAATTCTGTGACATTGCTAGGTAATTTTGTATTTGAAATATTATTACATTTCTCAAAAGCAGATGGATGCCTTCAGGATCTTTAATATGACCCAGAACTTTAATTGTATCCTTAAAAAATTCACACTTCTGAATATTTATTTTCACATCGTAATAATGTAGTTTCTGCAGCACCAACTCTGTTCTATGTTTACAATTTATTAATGATAAAATCAGAAGTTTTAAAAATTTCCGAAAATATTTATTTGGTGCAATCTAACATAAATTAATAAAAAAATATACTTCCCATTAAAAAATATGTATATCACTTATAACAAAGTAAAACTGTGTGCTGATTTCATAAAGAGGGTTCCATGAATAAAATAGATTGTTTACATAACTTAACAAAACACTTAATTTTAAAGAATCAGAATAATAAAAAAAGTGTACAATAATTAAAAAAAAAAAAAAAAAAAAAAAAAAATTGGTTTTGTTTAAAGGCTCAAAGGCGATTAAAACGCCTTTTGATCAAAATGTAACTTGATAAGCCAAACGAATGATTTAATTTGAATGATTCATGAATTGTAGTGAATGATTCTGAGACTCATTTGTTATGTGAAAGTAAGTGAGGGAGTATTTTTCTATGAAATTCGTTGCAGAACTTACAAAAATTGAAATAATTAACTGTATGTTAAAATCTTTTTTTAAATATGTTTGTTATGTATATAAGTAAAGTTAGTCTTCAAATTTTGCAACATTTTTAGATTAAAAAAATTGCATCAACAATACAACAAGATACAAACGTTATGGAAAGAGTTTCATAGAAATATGGCATTTTTAAAAAGATTTCACAGAAAAATCAATGTAATCATGCTGCAGTGTTTTATGTAAACTTATACAGATGTGAAAGTTATTTTATGGTATTGTTTTCTTAATTTACAGCTTTTGTTTTTAAGTGTAGTACAATAGAATATGTTAGCAATTTTAATTGTATTTAATAGAGAATGCACTTCTAAGTTCAGATTTATACATTTTTCATATTTATTAATCATATTTTCTGATGTATAAGTCTATTATTGAAACTTCCAAAACTCAAAGACAATTCAATTGTCGAACTACCACTTTACAATCAGACAAAGCCTAGTTTTCTCTAAATGTATTTATAACTCTATTTTCGAAGTTATTTTAAATAAGCATTCAAAAAATCTTCCCCATTCAAATTAATATTTCATGATAAATGTCTTATTATTATTACTGAAATTTTAAAGAATTCATGTCTAAGAATACATAAAAATGAATACAGTAGACTCCCTTAAATCCGCGTCCATAAAATCCGCGAACGCCAGAAATCCGCGCATTTTTTCAGATGTAAACAATGAAATTAAAGATGGCGCTGAAGTCAGCGGCTAAAGCAATACAAATAATTCTATAAATATATATATATTTAAATTATTTCCAACTTCTTCCATCTTTTTAAATGGCAATTAAAATTCAATGTGCTATTCAAATAAATGTCCTTCAATTTAAATTCTGCACTGTTAAATGTTTCTTAGACGTACGATGATCGAACTAATCATTATCGTATTGCAGTTGCAGCGTAATATAACTTTCAACGGCAGTTTGGTAGAATTTGCAATTCGCATGGCAGGATAATTTTTGCTATATAAAATTATTATTTTAATAGTTCTATTAGTATATTTCGTATCTTTGTTAGTTACGAAATGAATTTGGGATTTACATTCGGTACGAAATGAATTTGGGATTTACATTCGGTTTACTAATTACGATGATCGATATTTAATCGAAATACTGTAAAATCCCATTAATCTGCTCTTCTCGATCAAACGCCCCCACCCCACTTTATAAAAAATTTGAAATTTTCCAAAAATAAAATCCCGAGAAAGCGCCCTCCCTCCCCATTCTCAAAGGCGATTGAGAATGGGATGATGAATCATGATGAAATGAATGCATCATGAATCTTTGATGAAATGTGCGTTTTTTTCGAGATTTTTTAATTGATTTTATACTTTGTTTTTTTTTTTAAACAAATTTCTCGTTTTTCTGCGTCTTTTCGACAGAATTTACGTTTTCTTTTGAAAAAACCCAAATTTTTTCAAGAAATGCTCCAAGTATCAAAATTCACGACTCATTCCTGCAAATTTTGTGAAACGAACGCACGAAAAATCCCGTGTAAGCGTCATCCCCTCTAATTATTTTACGATTTTTCGTCACGTTGGGCGGATAAACGGTATTTTATGGTAATCATTATCGTATCGTAGTTGCAGCGTAATTTTTGATGTATAAAATGAATATTCTTTTTAATTAATCAATCTTTTTTTGTTTATCAATAGAGGCAAATATTTTTCTTTATAAAAAAGATTGATTTTTCCTCATCATTATTTATATTTAGTATTGTATCTTAATTATTTACTTTTTCTTTTACATTTTTCTAAAATTTTATTTTACTTATTATTATTATTGTAATAATAACTTTTTTTTTAACTATTTTACTTAATTATTTTAACATTTCAATTTACCATTTGCATTGATTACAATGCTTCTTACCAATCAAATTAATGTTTTTAAAATGTAAACAAATGAATGACCAGAAATCCACAAAATTCTAAAATCCGCACAACCCCTGGTCCCAAGCTTTGCGGATTTGAGGGAGTCTACTGTATTTCGTTCAGTGGGGTGGAATGGAACAGTAAGAAAAATTGGATTAAAAGATTTTCTCATTATGTATCATTCTAGACATTTCTTCAAGCATACACAACATGAAACAATGGTAGTTCAATCTTTAGCTAAAAAAAGTTGTTGATCGGTATAAGCTTACAATTGTATAACAGAAAAGATTATATCAATAATCGAAAGTAAATTTGTTGCAGATAATTTTTATGCTTTCTGTACATTAATGACATGTTTACGCATAGATCTAATAATTTTCCAATTTTTGAAGCTTTATACTATGAAAAAATTTCAGATTTATAAAATTATGATTACAGTTGAACCTCGAAAATCCGGAACTGTCGGGACCACGGTGATTCCGGATTTTCGATTTTTCCTGATTTTGGAGGTTTATTTAAAAATATTTTTTTGAATGGCTATATAATACCGTAAAATCCTGTTAATCCGCTCTTCCCGATCAAACGCCCCCTCCCCACTTTATAAAGAATTTGAAATTTTAAAAAAATCCCAAAGGTTCAAAGGCGATTGGTATTGGAATACCTACGTGGGCGTGATGCCCACGTTTACTTCCATCGAACAAGAGACGATCTAAGCAGAGTTCATCATGATGATAAAAAGAGTCTAATGTTCATCTCGCAGGCAGCTGCGGTGGTGAAGAGCAGATGATGTGCTGTCGATAGATGGTCTTTGAGCAGTTGAGTTTTAGAGACATGCCAGTGCAGGGTGGGGGAAAGGGCTGACCAGTACAATAATATAAGTAATTTTAATTTTCAAATTTCAATTATTTTAAATCACAGTAGTGTGAATTTACCAAATGAAATATTGAAATAAGTGACAAGTATAAGGATAACACAATGCAAATGATAGAAATAGAATACACAATGCAAACAGATAAACATAATGATGCAAACAATTTCAATTAATAAAATTAATTTCTATGTACAGAATTAAACAAGTAAAAAAGGATAACAAAACTTTATCTATCACATAAATTAATCAAGTATTTAAATTTTTAATCCCCAAGGTAACTAGGAACATGTTAGGAAGGTAAATATTACCCGGTGCCAAAAGCAAGGCAGGAAGACGTCAAGAAAGCGCCCTCCCTCCCGATTGTCAAAGGCGATTGAGAGTGAGACGAATTATTATGAAATGAATGAATCATGAATCTTTGATGAAATGTGCGTTTTTTCAATATTTTTAAATTGATTTCATGCTTGTTTTGGCTTTCTTTTTTTTTTACAAATTTCTCCATTTTTTCTGCATTTTTTTGATAGAATTTACGTTTTTCTTTAAACCCAAATTTTTTCAAGTATCAAAATTCATGATTAATTCAACGATTCATTCATTTCATCATGATTCATTACTGTAAATTTTGTTGAACGCTTTTTAACTTTTTAATTTTTGTAATAATAAAGTCTTTAATTTACAACAAGTAATTACAATATTAACCAGAATATATCTATATGTATATTTTTAGTATAGTTATCAGAATTTAACTGCAGTTGATGAAAATTACAGCTATGTCTTATTTTAAAAATTAATAAAACTGAAATCGAAAAAATGTCCAGATTTTAGAGATTTCCGGAATTTGGAGGTCCGGATTTTCGAGGTTCAACTGTATCCATAATTTTAACTAAACCTAAAAGAAACAACTTTGTTTACACTAGAGGTTTAACACAAAACAAGGAAGGGAGGAAAAATAAGCCATACCAGTGAAGAGAGGAATGGATGATGCCTAATTCCTTCTTTTTAATAAGACTAATGTAAAATGCAGATACGCAAATATTTTTAGAGGATTGTATATTGTTTATAACATAAATAATACACTCATTTACTTCAAAATGTAAATAAATTGAACCGATGATTTTTTAATGTCGTCTATGACTGACAATCCTGAATTTTCAGCCCAGTTATGAATACAACTGGAATTTTAAATTCTGATACATATATTGTCTTATATAATCTTTGTTTAATTGTATATCTAATTAACACTAGATAATTTGTGAATTATAACTTTGTTTAATTACCATTTCATATCACCCTGTTAGTGGGGAAGTATGGGATACAATTTGAAACTGACAATTTCTTTAATTATATAAAATTGTTTTTGCATGTTATGTTCCTATGCAGCTGAGGAGATTAAAAAGTGTTTCACTTTGCCCTCTATAAATTGAATTTTTTGTTTTTTTGTCAAACAAAGTTGATTTTCTTAATTTTTTTCAAATGTGTCTCATACCACTCCACTCTGCCCTATTTCAAAAAATGTTAGTTATGCTTATGCACGATATTTTTTTTCCAAAAATAGAGGGAATTTGGTTTGCTACATTCTATCCGTATGCAAAATTGGTTCTCGAAAGATCACCATACGATTGCCTTCCTCCAGTGACACCAACTTTTGAAAATATTGGATTGGCTCAAAAATATTGTGTGCACTCAAAAATATTTTGGTAAAATGGTACAACCAGTTTGTTCTTCTTTGAAGGATGGACAGAAGATGAAAGATGAGAATTTTAAGTCAAGTTATCATATTTTAATAAAGTTGCAATTTTATTAAATTATATTCTGATGCATTTTTCCTGATAAACACACTTATACGTATTTATTATAATATCATCATCTCATGAACATAACTACAAAATGAAGTAGCCGAAAGTTAAATATGGACATTTCAGTTATTTGGAATTTATGGATGTCAGTTGGAGAATTAAAACACATGGTCAGTGACAAAATAAATTTTGTTCTAGGGAAGAAAATAATAATAATGAAATAAATAACTAAATAAAACAATGAAAATTGGATATGCTATGATTTAAAATTATTAGGTGGGCTCAAGATCCATGGGCCGATATAAATTGGCACCACTGCCTTCCTCCCCCTTCTCTGTATTTAAATTTAAGTTGGTAAAACTATTCAAAGTACTGTAAAAACTACAAACATTGTTAAGTATAAATAAAATAAATGACCAACCAAAAAAATGCTTTCTAATATAGTCAAGGATTGATAATCCATGCACCCATAATCTGCAATTTTCTATAATTCGCGTTACTTTATGAATATAAACAATGAAATAAACAGTTAAGAAAATTCACAAATTCCAAAATTCACAAACTCCAAAAATGATTTTTTATAACAAATAATAAAAAATTGAAAAAAAATCTTAATAAAACATCTACTTTTTCAATATAACTCTTTTATTTTATTAACAATAAAAAACAAACTGCATTACAGAACATATGTAATTATTTTTATTTAAATGCATGTTTATATTATTTTTTAAATAAAATAACTTTTAAAAGGCATTTTTGAAATAGCATATTAAATTAATTATTATATTTCATATTTATCTTTTCATATCATACTCATTATAGAATTAAATTGCTGTCAAGGAATAATAAAATGACATAATGTTCATTGGTTAATACTCTATAATCCACAATATTCCATAATCCACACAACCTTTGGCCCTAACTTGTGTGGATTAATGATGGGCGATTCTGGAAATTTTGAGAATCGATTAAAATCGACATCGTATAAAACAACATCGATCATAATAAGAATCGATTTCTCAATTCTAGAATAGATATTTCGATATTCAGATTCACACAGAGAAGCTCCAAATTAGTAATTCCAAAACTTACACTATAAGCAGGACCATAATTACCGTCTCCCACCCCCCATCCCCATTTAGGGAGGCATAGAATTAAGCTATATTAACCAAGTGTTACACGATATAGTTTAAAGGAACAAAAAATATGTCCCATACCCAGGGGGCCAGGTAAACCCTACTCTTGCCAGAAGGGCGACAATAGCCCAAATGTATTTTTTGTCGAAGTTTCAAAATGAGGATTTACAATAAAATAGAACGAGAATTGGACATTTTAAAAATTGCATGCATACTTTGAACTGCCCATTTACTTAAGATTGGCGAGGGAAGGGGGGGGGGAGAGGGATTAGAACGGACGAACTTGGAAAAAAAAAACATAATAAACTAATAACCCAAATAACTGGGCTTCTAAACAAAAATATAGTGTTTAACTTAGTATTGAATTCATGGGGTGGTCCGTGGGGAACATGCAGTCTTTGAAACTATAAAAAGTGACAAGAGCATGTAACTAGGTGGGGAGAGGGGTAGTAACAGAAAAAAATGAGGAGATAAAAGAATTATAACGATATGTTACACAAGATGGTGTGGAAGAAACAAAAAATATGCCCCCCACCCAGGGGGGCAAGGTAAATCCCAAATGGACAGAAGGGCGACCCCGGCCCAAATGTATCTTTTGTTGAGGTTTCAAAATGTGGATTTATAACAAAATGGAACGAGGATTAGACTATTATAAAATCGCAGTCATAATTTGAACGATCCTGTAAGTTAAGATTGGTGAGGAATGGGGGTGAGGGGGGGGGGGGTAGGACAGATGAACATGAAAAAAAAAATAGTGGCACTCCGAGAGTGCCGACAGAAGTGAAAGCTTGAATAATTATGTATGTATTTTTTTAATCATTAGGATATATAATTTTGAATCATCAGAAAATACTTTTAAATGAATAAAAAAAAGGTTCTATAATATTAAAGAACATATCAATATCTATACAAAAACCGCACGATTACCTATGTCCAGCTATTGTAGTTATCTCACTATAACTTCTTTCTTACATTTTAAAATGCGATAAATACACCAACCAAAATTAGACCATACTGTCGACACCTTAATCCTTATCCAAATAAATCATTTTGTATTCATGACTGTTACCATATCTGTAGATTACTTTTTGAATTATTCAAATCAGACATTCCATTCAAAAGATATTACGAATTTAAAGATGACAATCTAAAGAAATAATAGCGCTGCTGAGCACTCGGTGGCGAATAAGCTTAGGGATTACGTGTGCAGTCAAAAGATTGCGGGTTCGAACCCCAGTTTCGCTGGTATGTACCAATGTTTTTTTATTCTTTTCTTTTCGAAGAAGTTTGAAATATAAATATTTTAACCCGTCCGTAACGTGACCTAAAATGATGGGAGAAAAATTCTTATGCTAGATTTGTAATGTATGAAGCATATGCTTTCAATAGACATATTGTATCAAGAAATGAGAAAAAACACCTCTGCCCCCCCCCCCCCCCCCCGCATATAACAACGCAAAAACTATTCAATCGAATCGTTCAAAATTTAAAATACAAAATTATTACATAATTTTATCGAGTCATTTAAATTTTTATGAAAATCGGATGATTATATCAATTACATGGACAATCAAAATGATTTCGTTACATTATAATCAATAGGGAAAAAAGTTTCAAATGCAATTTAATCGTTTGAAATTTAAAACATATAATTATTACATAATTTTATCGAGACATTTCAATTTTTATGAAAATCAGATGCACAGATCAATTACAGGGATAATCAAAAGTATTCCATTACATTACGGGCAATGGGAAAAAAGTTTCAAATGCATTTTAATGGTGTTACACTCATTCGTACAAAATAAAATTGACTTGAACCTATGAAGTATATATATACTAAAATATACATTCTGTGCAATATGTGATGCAAAGAATATTTATTATTAAATTACAGGGCCACACAAAAGTTTTCCACTATATAATGCTATATGGGGAAACATTGTTTGGAGCGTGTTTTAATTATATTAAACTATTTCACATTTTATGAACATGATATATGTTGCTGAGGTGTAATAAAAATTACTTCCTGTATATTTACAGGAATACAAAGATTTCGACTACAATACTGTATCGGAAGTAATGTCTCCTATATAAGCAAGATAAGAATATTTTTAAAACTTCACTATAGTACGAACGCACCTCATTTGCTACGCTTCACGTGCAATTTCCAACTTGTTTGTTTCTTTTGAAGAAACAAAAAAAATATGCCCTCCCCCCGCGGGGCGCAGATAAACCCCAAACGGGCGGAAGGGCGATCCCTTATTTATCTTTTGTCAAGGATTCAAAATGTGGATCTAAAATAAAATAGAACGAGCATTGGACATTTTTAAAACTGTATGCATATTTCGAACGGCCCTGTAAGTTAAAACTGACCCAGAAGGGGGCAGGTGGGAAATAGAAGAGACGAGTGGGAAAAATAAAACATAATAAACTAATAATTCAAATAACTGGACTTCTAAACAAAAATATAACGATTTAACCTAGTGTCGAATTAATGGGGTGGCCCGCAAGGAATACCCTCCCCCCCCCAGAAATTATGAGATCTTATGCTTTTTAATGCACAAATTGCGATTCCCCCTCTCTTAATGAGCTGTAAAACATGATGCCTTCCTCCAGAGTCACAGAAAAATACTTGCATTCAACACTGATTTAGCCTAGAGAAAAAAAAATCCATTCTTATACGTAATTTTACACCAATACTACCATTAAAACAATAAAATTGGAGAAATCGATTCGATCTGAAACGTGGATCGATTTAAAGTAAATAAAAAAAATTACAATTCTATTGGTCTCTTAGAATCTTCCAAAATGCGCTTTCAATTTTAGTAAATCAAAATGAAATCGATTCCAAAGATCGAAATCGAATCTAAAGATCGAAATCGAATCTGAAGATCGACATCGAATCTAAAGATCGACATCGAATCTAAAGATCGAAATCGAATCTAAAGATCGACATCGAATCTAAAGTGAATAGATTCGCCATTGCTGCTATGCTATGCCCATGAAGATAGATTCTATTCTATCTTTCTTCTTCTTTTCTTCTATTCTTCTTTTATTCTATCTTCATGGCTATGCCCAGGAAGATAGACGGCGTTTCCACTTTCGCCGCTAAAGTATTTCTGAGTCTGGGCTGCCACTTCCGGCGGTTTGTCAGAATATGAAATCTAGCGCCCCCTGCATCCTGTTTCCAAATCGAAACTGTAAAAGAACATAAACAAACTAGAATTTTGACGTTAGCGAAGCTCATTTCGGTATTAAAATCAATCGTTATTAATGCATTCCCACTCTTGATTGTGATGTTTTAATTTAGAAATTAGAAATAATCCTTTTTAATATTAATGATTTAATTTTTGATGGCTTTGAATAGCAATCTTTTGATTACGGTATCAATAACGATGATCCCAAAAATAAATTTATAACATCGGATATTTTATTTGTAAACATCTTTTTAGATATGTGATTTTTTTACTTTTCACATGAAAATTTGCTTTAATAAATTAAAAAATAAATGAGTTGCTGCCTAGACGGATATAAATTTAGTTTCATTTATGCATTTTGTAGATAAGTTCTATTGTGTTACTAAGCTGCTTCAACCATTTTTCTGTGCATGTACGAGATGTTAAAATTTTACATTTCTATCCCCGTCTCCCCTCCAAAAAAAAATAAATAAATAAATAAATCGCAGATTGTTTTAAAAAATTATCTTTTTTTTTTTTTTTTTTTTTTTTTTTTTTTTTTTTTTTTTTTTTCATTTCTAATGGTGTAATTCGTATATCTGCTTCAGATAAAAAAAAGAGACATATTTATGCTGGAGATGGAAAATCTGGAGCTTCAGAAAAGTGTGTGTGAGGGGGGGGGGGTAGTTAGATCCACTATTCATCCTTATTTTCTGTATTAAAGTTTTTGCAACATTTAAAAAGACTGCAGGAATTACGTTGAATAAATAAGATTCAATTATAAACTTTCATACCTATTTTTAAAACTAAATCTGCGGATTTTTATCACAAAATTTACATAAAATACATAATATATAAAAGTAATAATCTACTCAATTATATGGGTACATAAAATTTTAATAATTTCCTGCCCTGTGTTGTAATATTTAATGGGACACAGCTGATATTTTTAAAAGAATGCATTAAGTACAAATTTGTTTCTTAAATATGTTTACATAAACTCTTTGTTCATGCCATCTGTTAGGAAGAACATAGGCCTTTCAGTAAACTACAAATGTAGCTCTCATCAGAGCTTAAATTGCACCAGAGCTACACTCACTTCGATACTCCAGTGTTTTTATGAAATATTTAAATACTAGTTACAATTCACCGCAGCTCATAAATACTGTGCTCTGTAATCCAATGTGATAGCGCTTCAGAGAAAATTACATAACCCTTCTCTTTCCATTCCATCTCCAAGCTTTTGCATTCTTTATAAAAAAGAAAAAAAAAATGTATATGTGATAAAATGTATCTGTGAAACACACATTTTTGTATCAGTCTTTGAACTTGACCTGGTTCAAACTCAATCTGCTTCACATTGAAAATTTTATTTATTCATGTATAGAAGAAAAAAATATGTATTCCATTTTCAAAATTTAATTCTATTTTGATCAAAATATAGGAAAACAAAAATCTTGTTTTTCAATTCTTATGATTTTTTTAAATTTATGTCAGGCAATGATGGCAACATGCCGAATCGCATAATTCTGCTATTATTTAACATTAAAATTAAGCAAAAATTTCTATTTGGAATGAATTATAACTATAATTTGGAATAGTTGATAGCTGAATATACATAGATATATTTTTTAATTTTGCTAATGGAAAAAAATAGGCTTTAAATTTTACAAATAATGCAGACCATATAAGGATGCAGATTGAAGTGAAACAAAAGAGGCTAAAACAGTAGATGTTAGGATATTATGGCTCCACTATTTTTCGAAAGCTAAAAATTAAGCCCTACTTCTGACATGTTAGTCATGATGATTTTACTGTCATAAAATTTGTTCATAATAAATAATTTATTTGCAGTTCCACACAAAGCACAATACTTTGGTTTAGCAAAGTATAAGAATTTCTAAAAGGAATTTTAAATATATAAGTTTTCATGATCAAATCTTATCTCTTCTTTTTCCAGTGAAAATAGTCAATACTATTTGTTAGTATTTAATTATAATTTTCAATCGAAAATTGTGTTTAGTTAAATATTTTAAAGATGTACAATCAAGATCAAAATTAAGTAACCTAATTTCTTCATAAGGAAGACATTAAGAGCCTACTTCATTTACATAAAAGAAACACCCACACACTGTTAACCACATGGGAGAATATTTTTTGAACTATTTCATTTTCTTTATTTTTGGAGAGGAGGGGGGGGGATATGGCTATGGTTGATCTTCATAGCTTTTTTCTTTTTAAATATTAGAATAGGTAGATTAGTAAAAATGCCAAATAGTATATTTTTTTTTTTTTTAAGTGCGATTAACAATGCGGAGCAAGCAACTGCATTCACATATGAGTTAAGAAACCCCTTAAAATGGGTATAACACAGATTCTATTAACTTGCAGTCAGAACTAAAAATGTGATAACATTTCAAAAACTCAAGCCAATCACTACATTTGGTTCAAACACACTTCCTTTATGATCTTTTAAAAACTGAACTAATTTTATGGGACATTGTTTACATAGAATAGAGAGAGAAAGTATCTTCATGTTAGTTTATTATTTTTTTTAATAGCATGTCTAATTTTCTATGCTAGATATGAAAGTCTTTTAAAACAAAAATTTTAAATCCTATAGTACTTACCCTCAAAAAAAAAAAAAAAAAAAAAAAAAAAAAAAAGCCACTTTGAAATGTAGCCTAAAAATAATAAGTCCCACCCTTACATTTAATCAAAAAAGTCATTGAATTCAAGATTTTTTGTTTTACCATGTTTCAAAAACTTCTTAGAAACAAGTGAAATAAAAAATTTGATTTTAGTTTTGATAAAATACTAGAATGGATATATTTTTAGGATAATCTTGAAAACGTTTTAAGGAAACAATATTGGCATTTAATCTTATAATTTGGCAATAGAATTTTGGTCGGAGTGATAACCTAGTAGCACCCTTTTTTATGTATAATGTTTTGTCACTGTTTAATTAAATGAAACCTTTCAAATTTATAGCATATACATATAGTAATAGGATTTCAAAACGCTATTGATTTTAAAATATGAGGATAGCTAAAATAATTAAAACAGTGAATCTGTATTACTCATAACTTTTACTTGCATTACAAACATATTCACTTTATATCTGATTTTTTTTTTGTAACACCTTTTTTAAGTTATATAAAATTTTTATTGAAATGTTTTGTGTAGTAGTTAACTTATTTGAAAACTCATTTTTTTTCTTCCTTTTCCTTGATTTAAACACAAATTTGTATTTTCTAAGCCTTGTTTACTCCTCACACCAAATTGTTATCCTGTTTAATTTATAGTGATGTTTTATTTTCATTGAATTATGCAATTATACTTTATTTCATTTTCTTTTCAAATGAGCATAAATTATCGTAATCTTTTATTAATTATTTTACAAGCTTTTCAAAGAAACTACAAAAAATGTAATAAATCATTAAAATAAAATAGAACACTTAAAAGACATCAGAAGTGAGTCTGCCTACAGGCCAACCGAAAAATTAAAGTAATTTAATACTTTCTAACATATTTGAAAAGAGTTCAGTTCACTGTGAGTTCAGTTTGTCATCTGTACTGTTATTCTCGTAAACTTAAATTTTCTTTTATGTTATTGAAATTAACTACAGTATGTTTCCTAGTGAAAATTGACTGTGTAGCATTTATAGGAACAATAGGAGAAAAACCGTTTGTGATAGATTTGAGTGGTGTTACACTACTTCAAAAATGTAATTGATATTGGTTTAAGAAATGCACCAAAGCATTCTTTCTGTATAGTATGGTATATAATAATAATGAGATGATTGATCTGTCTGAACTCTGTTTTTATTCAAGTCATTGACTAAGTATAAATATTGCAAATTTTTTATTTAAAACAAATTTTCAAATAAAAAAATTTCAGAGACATGAAAAACAGGAAATATTGTCACAAGAGAATATTTAGGATTAATTCTTATTTCCATGTAAGACGAAATTTTATATATATATATAAAATAAATGTTAACATTTTTATACAATGTACTTTTAACATCAGAGTCTGATGACACAAAACTTTTGTTCATCGATTTCAAATCAAACTTAAATTAAAAAAAAAAAAAAAAAAAAAAACTGAATATTGTTGTCAAAACGTGTATCATCAATTTATACATCATTTAAAAAAAAAAAAATCAGTTAATGTTTATGTAAAAAAAAATTACATCAAGCATATTTTATAATGTTACACTATTTCAGGCATATTGAAATTGATATACATTATTGAAGTATATTACAAGATGCTTACTGTAGAATATGATATGAATAATGGTTATCATTCACTTACAGAGCAAAAAAATATTTTAATTGTAATACGATGGTCGTACTGTATATAAGCGATAAAAGCTGGAAATGTAATTTTTGAGTGTGGTATGCATTTTTATGCATAGTTAAATTTTTGCATAGCTTTGCACATTAATATTGAAAAAATATTCCAATGAGTCCAACGAAGAAAATCCTCTTCTCTAAAACAGAGAAATAATCAAGGGAATGGACAAAAGTTGCTATAAGAGCAGCGTCCTGGCACCTGGCACTTATCACTGATATTGAGTATTCAATAGATAAACAAACAGATTTTTTTGCACTAGGTGTAAAATAGTGTTGCTTAGTGATGGACTGTGGATTAATTTCTGCTTGGAAAGAATATGTACATATATTTAATATGCAATTCATTTTTTCCATATTTTATATCTCGCTAGTTAGATACGGAAAATTGAACAGAATGTATAACAAACCGCTAACCGAAAATATTACTTATTTATTTCAATAAAAATATTAATATAAATTATGTGTATTTAAGTAAAAATATCAATTAATTATATTTTTAAATAACAATATTATTTAATATCATTATACATATTTAAATAATATTAATTAATATATTTAATTAATATAATTAATTAATATTAATTAATAAGTATCATTTAAACAAAAGTATTACTATTGATTAGATATTTAATTAATAATAGTATAAATTATGTATATTTAAATATTATTATTTAATATAAATTATACATATTTAAATAATATATTAATTCATTTAAATTATACATGTACAATAACACACACATTCATTTAAACAAAAATATTAATTTATATATATTTAAATAATAACATAATCTAATATAGATTATTCACAGTTAAATATTAATATTATCTATATATATATTTAAAGCTTGATATTAACTAATTATATGTTTTTAAAATCAATATTAATTATATATTTAAATTAAATAGTAATAATAATATAAGGAAAATAAGAAAATTTGTAATTGTACTAATCTTCCACATCTTTATAATTTCACATGAATCAGAATTAGTAAAAAGAGTAGTAAACTAATCGCGATTTTTATATATGAAAATAAGGCTTGATTTTAAAAAAATGAGAACTTAAATATCAAATTAATAGAATTTACTAATATTTTATATAAAGCTATGCTTATGTAGTATAAAATTATATTTAGTGTAGTATAGGAGATATTGTATTTTAATAAATATTCATTTAATTATTTTGAAAAAACTTATATGAATTTTAAAAATATATTTTAATTATTTATTTATCATAATTTATAACTATATATAATTTATTATAATTAATTATATGTAATTTTAATTAGTTAATTGTAAGTACAATTTAAAAAGCAACTGATCTTTATATGTTTATATCAAATCTTTATTAACTAATTTAATAAAGATCATTATAAAACTCTACAAAAGATAAAACAGCAGCAAGTGGGCAACTTAAAACCTAAAAATTGCCGCGCCGTTCATGCCGAGGTTCATATACTGCTTCAACCGCAAATTCCAACTAAGTCTCTCGGTGAAATGTGCGAGCTCTCCCCCGAGTTCTTCTCAACAAACCTGCGCACCAGAAGTTGCGCGGTTAACGCAGACGCTAGTGACTAGCAGACAACAGGTCATGTGATCGAAAGTCAGTCCCGCTTCACTAGCGCCACGCCATGCACTACGCAAGACTTTGGGGCTGTGTTATGTGAAGAAAAGCCTATCTTCTCTGTTCTCCTTTCTAATATTCTATCTCCATGATTATAACATGCATTCATTCATTTAACCCTCTGGATCCCAAACCGCCCGAGATATTTTAATTCGTATATTTCAGTTCCCACCAGAAAATTAAAACAACAATATTTGCTTTACTCAATAACAGAACATTCCGTATTTAAATAAAACGAAATTAGTCATTGAATTTTTCTGGTGTGAAATGAACTACATAATTTCTAGAACGTGTTCTAGCATGGGAATTAAAGGGTTAATATTTAGAATTAATTTAATAACTAAAAAAAGTTTTTTGTTTCCATTACTATTATTTTCGATTGTTTACTTATTTTCTTTCGCTGGCAGTAGACTGATACGCATTGTAATTTTTATATATATATTTATTTATTTATTCTTTTCGATTTTACACAATTCTACAAGAATGACAATTTTTTTTCTTTTTTAATTTCATTAAACTTTCTATCATTTATTTAATGTTTAAAATTAATTTATTGCCTTTTTGTATCTATTAGTATTATTTTTTAAACTTATTTATTTTGAAACTGTTCAAAAATGTAGATTTTGCAATTAAATAAATAAATTTGCGTGATGCCGCCATCTATCTTTACAGAAAGAAAACATTAAGTCTTCTTTGGCAGTAAATGGTGACACTGTGCAAAACTATTATTATCTGTTATAAAAGATGATTATTTTTAAATTATTTTACCAAAATGCCATACATAATGTATACTTTTATAGTGGTAATTTTATTTTTTATGTTTTATTTACTTTAAAAATTTGAAATTAATAATAATAAAAAAAATTACATCTATATATTTAAAAGACCTGGCTGTTTTTTTAGTCATCAGCCCTGAGCTTTCTACTGAGCCGATTTTGATAATTATTTTTTTAAATGAAAGCTGTTTAAGTTTAGATGTGCCCATTCGGCTAAATTTTAATTTATTCCCTTTTTTATATTTTATTTTTAATTTTAAAAGCTTTTTTGTGACATTTCTTAAAAACAGTGGCATCAGGTTAAGCTTTTCTTACTTAAAGTGAGAAAAGCTTGAGATATTTTTTTTTTCTTTATTATTTTCCACCAATCAGGGGCTTGATCTCATCGGTTAATGGAAAGTATTCCTGTGACGTCACAATTTGTAAAATGTTGAATTTTATAGCCTCGAACCGAAAGAAAAAAAAGGTTCATTTCTTTGCGGATTAAATATCTGAAAAAAAAAAAAAATTTAATAACCTATTTACATTCTTTTAAGTGTAAAAGATATTTTATATAATCGTCTGCTTGATATAAGTAAAAAATTTTTTGACTGAAAAAGGGTTTCTGTGACGTCAAAAATGGTAAAATTGCAGTTTTTATAATTTCGAACAAAGAAACAGAAGAGGGTCTATGTGTAATCGCATTTCAAAGAAAAAGATAATGGTTTTCGTAAAATTTAATCCTAATAAATTGATTGCACATAATTATTCACTAATCGTGGTACAATACACAGAATATTTACTGAGTAATATTATTAAGTATTATGTAAATAAAATAACAGGAAATAAACTTTAATAAAATATAATATCTAAAGCGAAATTTTGTCGAATCATTCAGAAACAAGATAAATTTGTTCCATGAATATAATATACATTGATATAGCTGTGGATGTGAGGATGAGCTATATGAGGATATGATGTGAATGATGTGATGTATATGATGTGAGGATATAGCTGTGAGGATGTCATATTCACCAACTTTTATTCCTGCATCAAAACTGAACTTCAATTTATTTAATGGTCCGTGGTGTGCAAAAATGAAAATATTTCTATAAAGTGCGCCATTTCTATTTAATTATAATAAATATTATATGAAACTTAAGAATTTTTAAATAACTGCATAAATCATGCTTTTATTTAGGAAAAGGTGAGTGTTTATGAAGGTGTAAATCGTGTCATATTAGAAAAAAAAGAATAAAACCTGTGATATGCCATTATTACTACCATTTTATTTTACATATCAAAAATTAATTAAAATAGTTTCGTTGTAGTAAGTTATTATTTAAAATAAAATAAATAAAATGTTTTCTGCTTTCTGCATATCAGCAACAACCACAAAAATTTTATTCTTTTTAATAACAAAGATATTGTTTTTCTTTTCGTTGCCATAACAATAAAATTAATTTTGACAAGTTCATTGAGGCTACAAACACAAACCTATAAATTTATTAAATTTATTGGTGATATATAAGTGATGTAAATGTGTAGTGGGTTGATTGTGCAGTTTAGTAACTCCCTGTTTCTATTTTAATTAAAATGTTTTATTGATATTATAATTATTGTACAGTTACCAAGCGATATTTAAACAGAGAAAAAATAAACTATGCAAATATTTTTGAATTTGTCTTCTGAGGTATTATATTAACTTCCTAAATAATTTGGTATTTAAATAATGTTTAAGGTTTAGAAACCGTATTAAAAAATTTTTGTAGCTGAAGTTAAGTCCAACATAATAATTTATGAGTTGTTTTCCTTATTTTTTGTTTATTTCTGAAGTTTGTGTATTTTCATCATGAAAAGCTATGTTATGGTATTATATTAACTTCCTAAATAATTTGGTATTTAAATAATGTTTAAGGTTTAGAAACCGTATTAAAAATTTTTTGTAGCTGAAGTTAAGTCCAACATAATAATTTATGAGTTGTTTTCCTTATTTTTTGTTTATTTCTGAAGTTTGTGTATTTTCATCATGAAAAGCTATGCTATCCTTATTTTAAGAGGTGGCAATTGTTTATTTCGCTCAGTATCTTATTGTGTATATAAGACTGATATATATCATATCTAATATATATTCTTTTTCGTCGAATTTCGACGGGTGCAGCTAGTAGAATTAAAAAAAAAATCTTCATTATAAGCCCCCACCCTTATAAAATCGAATCTTGTTTTTTTTATAAAGAAAGGGGGGGGGGGAGGCTGCTTACAATCAGGATTTGATGGTAAATGTTAAAGAAAGAATTATTAATCTTGGGTATTTTATACATACTATGAAGTGCCATATTTTTTTTTTTATTGATTTATTACATCTTTCTAGACTCTTTAAATTATTATTGGTTGAATAATTTAAAAAAACTGTGCTTGATTTTTTTTCTTTTAATTAGATTATTAATAGATGTTTCCAATAATTTAGTTAGACACTTCTCAATTATTATATGTAAATATTTCTTCAAATCAACCTTCCACAACTTCTGCTGTAATTAATGTGATATATTCAATGAAGCACAGATAATTAATTTTTCTTATTTATATAATGCACAGTTGTATGTTATAATTATTTTTATAATACAAAGTTGCATCTTAGAAATTTGTTTTTATAAATTAATTAACCATTATAAACATTGGGAAAACTATAGTGATTTATAACGAGGTGTGCTATAAAAGAAATATTTTTATAAACTACCCCCCTCCACACACACTCCACCATCATTTAAAAAAAAAAAAAAAGCGGTATTTTACTACTTATGAAGGCTATTTTTGTAAGTAACTTTTGTTGAAACTGGGCTTATTTCTTTGTAACAAAATGGCTATTATTAATTTTGTCTAATAATGTAACTGTTGTTCTAATTAATTTTATTTTCACTTTTTAATATACAAAAGTAAGCTTTTTTTTGGCATTTGATGTTTATTTTCTTTTTTTTATTACCCTGTATGTCCCACTTTCCCCAAAAATAAATTTACTAAGTATTAATAATATTAGTTTTATTATTTTTAATAGTTTAAATTTCAGTAATTTTAAATATAAAATAAACAGGTCAAGGATAAATTTTAGCCTATATTTTCTATGGAATATAATGATAAACTGAATGTAAAATGTGTTATGCATTGCGATTATTTTAAAGTAAAAATTTGTAATTTATATCAATAATGTTATTATTTTAATAAATTAAGAATAAACTAAATTACAAAAACATTTCATAGAATAATTTTATAATTTATATTAATATTTAATTTGACATTTTAATAATAATTTAATAAATGTAATTTAATGATTATTTGTTTTTTATATTAAAATTACTATTTCAAAAATTAATGAATAACAATTATTCATCACACATCTTACTGTTATTGTTACACATGGATTTCTTTCCCCAGTAAATTACATATTTGATTTTAATATGTTTTTGTTTCGTTTATGAAAAACATATGTATATATATATGTTTTTGTTAACCAGTTCAAGGCAAAAATTTATATGTATCACAAAATCCCGAATATAATCACCCCTCCCCACTTTTAAGAAATTTGTATTTTTCTTCTATTCTCAAATATAAGCTCTTAATCCCCCCCCCCCTCAAAAAAAACTAAATAATAATAACCTTTATTTTCAAAATAATAATAATAAGCATATCTTTTTAATTATCTCTTTAAATTATGAATCTTCTTTAAACTTAACTCAATTTACAACAGGGTTGGCACGGTTTAAACCAATTGGTTTTAACCATGGTCTAAACCACGGTTTAAACCAAATGGTTTTTTTCTCAAAAAAACCAATTGGTTTTTTTGGAAGAAATCTAATGGCATTTTCTTTTTTTTTTTTTTTTTTTTTTTTATAATTTATGTGTTTAAAATTATTGGATATAAATAATTTCTACTTTTAACACTTTATTTCAACAATAAGCATTAGATATAGTGGGTTTAGGTCATTTTTTTTATGTATAGGATTAAAGTCAGCATCCACTGGTGAACATATCTATTGCTCTAAAGAAAAAGCTTCAAACATGTGAGTTGATCAAAGATAAAACCGATTGAAAATATTCAATGTTTAGTATAAAATAATTTAGTTTTTACAAATGCAGATTATTTAATGCAATTAATAACCTAGCACAATTATTTTTAAGATTTTGTTCAAGCTGTAGTAAAAGAAATTTTTCTTGATTAGGGAGATTATCTTGAATTAAAATCAAAATATAAAGTCAAATAAGAGAATATTCAAAGATTGAGTGCTAGATATTGCATTTTAATAATAACAATCTTATTTTTATTAGTTTTTTTTGCTATCTGCTGAATCTAATGATGTGAAAAAGAATATGATGTGTAAAAATGACTTCAATTGTCACTCAAAACAAAATCTCAAGAAGTATTTGATATTATTTGAATAACTGTAGAAAACAATATTATACTTATCAAACTACATTTAAATGTCTATTATTAGTAATCAGAAGTTTGTTTATATTATTTTCAGAGTATCAATGTTTTATTGTGTGGAGCAGTTTTTTTTAAGACTGTTTACTAAATACTGTTTAAATTAAAACATGAATTTTTTCAATTTTCTGCTAAAATTAACTGTTATTATTTAATTTAAATTGATTTTATATGAAGTTACACTACTTATAATCCAACAATGTCTATTTTTATTCATAAGCATGCATGTATATGTAATAAGATAGGATGTTTTAAAAAAAACCTGGTTTAAACCAAAAAAAACCCGTTTTTTTTTTCCAACCCTGATTTACAAGCAGCTTGAAAATCTAGATTTTAAACTATCTTACAAAACTGACGAAGTAAACGAAGACCTTTTTTTTAAGTTTTATTAAACTTTCTTTCATTTATTTAATATTTAAAAGTAATTCAATGACTAAAAGGGATTTTCTTATCAATATAATTTTTTAACTTTATTATTTAGACTTTATTCGATTATTTCCTTTTTTTCTTGCACGATAGATTGCAACACAATGAAATTTTTTATTATCCATTTCGATTTTACACAATTCTATAAGACTGATTAAGTTTTTTTTTTTTTTCATTAAACTTGCATTCATTTATTTAATATTTACAATTAATTCCATAACTAAAAAGAATTTTTTGTATGTGTTACAATTATTTTTTAACATACTATTTATCTTGAAATTGTTCAAAGATATAGATTTTGCAATTAAATAAATGAATTTGCTTGGTGTCGCCATCTATGCTTAGAGAAAGAAAATAAGATTGCTATCATCTTTCTTTGGATGTAAATAACGACATAATGCAAATTATTATCTGTTATAAATGATGAATACTTTAAAATTATTTTAGCAACAGGCCATTGATGTAGTGATTTAAATGCCATTTATAATATAAACATATTGTGATAATTTTATGCTTTATTTAACTTATATACTCGAAATTAATAATAAAAACAGAATTTAATGGAATTTTTTAAATCAAAAAATCTTTATTATAACCCCCCCTCCTCCCTCTAAATTAAGTAATGATTTTTTTTAAAGAGGGGGGGGCTTACAATCTTGACTTTACATATTTATTTATGTGAATCAAGAGAAAACTATGGAAGGTAATTTCAGAAATTGTGTTTTCAAATTCGTTATGCGTTTTCTAAATTGTTTATATAACTACATTTTTTTTAAAAATCTTACAGTATTCTGAATATGTTGGAAAGTGTTTCATAAGTTATGTTGGATGTATGATTTCTTGTTCTTGTTTTGAGAAGTTTCTTATTTGATATTCTTCTTGGATCATTAGTTATTTAACAGTAAATATGAGTGAATTATGAGCTAGTTCATTTAATAATTAAATATTTTACGTGTTTAAACCATTTTATGGAAACAAAATACTAAATAGCAGATGTAAATAACTAAAAAATGTGTCTCAACTCATTCATACATATACAGTAAATATAATCTTAAGAAGTACAGGTATTGAACAGTTTTTATCCCAAAACCAATATGCGCTTACTAAAGCATTATTTCTTCAAACCTGTAAAGACTAATGAAGAAATCAAAATCTTTAACTATAAAATAACCATGTCATTACATAACATTCGTAATTTTCATTCAAAATTTGAACTCTTCTCTCATATTTGTCACTTTTTTCAGGTACCTGCGTAGAGTTTTCTTCTATTGATTTCCTGCTGCAAGTATCTCATCAAAGGTAAGTTTTCCATTCTGATGCTATGCCTGAAGATTGAATTTTATTATAGTAGACACCCTCAAATTTTCACAGCTTATGACCAGCTGTTGTGGGGATTTTAGAATCTTGCAGATTTCTGGTCATTGCTTTGTTTGCATTTTTTAAACAGTAATTTGAATTTAATTGATGGTGCAATCAAAGCTATAATGAATGCTTACGATATAATAAAATATTAAAATAAGTAATAAACTAAAATAATAAAATTTGAGATATTTTTAAAAATGGTTAGAATATTAAAAGCAAAGTCCAAGTTAATAATCAATAATGTATGATTAAATATTTATTATAAAGATAAAAATATATTTTTCCTAAATTATTCAATGAAACTTCCCTCATAAAGGTACCTTACTAATTCACATCAAAATCGTAAAATAAGAAAGTTTTATTTCAAATTTAACCATATACTTAATAACCAAAAAACTTGATTAATACATGAATATATTTGTAAAAAGATTGTGATTACCAGTGATATCTTGAAATTTTTTCAGAAATAAATTTATTCTTTCTTTATGAAAAAAGCATTACTTCAATAATATTAATAAAAATTACAAATTAAAATATATGGAATTCATGTAAACTAAAAAAGTCAAATTTTGTCCTTACATCTGAACTGAATGTTTCATTGTTTACATCAGTAAATTACCTGTAGATTTTAGAAAGTTGTGTATTTTATGATTGAAGATTTGAAGGAGTTTGCTGTATAACATTTTAAGAATGTCCTCATTTATGGGAGGCTAAGTGACTTGTAATTTATCAGCACAAGTTACCCGGCATAGAATCAATGAAATGTTATCTATATTTTTTGCAGAATCTTAATTTAAAATTTCAATGCAAAGTACTGATAGATTTTTTTAAATTTTTATACAAAATATTCCCGAACATTTTCTACCTGTCACTTTTCTTATTGCAGTAGCTATTAATGTCTTTTTGTTTTTCTTAAAGAAAATGGTATACTTTTACTATGAAATGTACCAAAGCAAGCTGAAACAATGTTCCAATTCATGAAACTATGGCAAATATAGATCCGATTTGTGAAATTATATCATTCTAGTTTGTGAAATTATTTAATGATTCTGATACTTTAATATTTTAAATCGCATTGTTACAGTTCTGGAAAAACATTTCCTAACTAACGTATAAGCCTCCTCCCCATTTTTAGGAAATTTCGATTTTTCTTCTGTTCTCAAATATAAGCCCCACCCCACCCAAAAAAGAAGAAATAATAATAACCCTTATTTTCAAAATAATAATAATAAACATAACTTTTTAAATTAATTATCTCTTTATTTAAATTATGAATATTCTTTAAATTTAACTCGATTTACATTTGAATAAAAAATAATAGCTTGATAATCTGGATTTTACACAATCCTACAAAACTAATGAAGTAAATATTGTTTTTAATTATCATTAAACTTTCTTTCATTTATTTAATATTTAAAACTAATTAAATAACTAAAAAGAATTTTTTGTATCCATTAATACCTTTTTTTAACTTAATTATTTCGATTTTACTCTATTTGCTTATTTTTTTTCTGGCACAATAGATTGCTACATGATTTTTTTTATTATTATCCGTTTTGATTTTACTCAATTCTATAAGATTGATCAAGTTTTTTTTTCATTAAACTTGCATTTATTTAATATTTATAAATAATTCAGTAACTAAAAAGATATTTTTTTTATCTATTACATTTATTTTTAACATACTACTTATTTTGAAAATGTTCTAAGTTGTAGATTTTGCAATTAAATAAATAAATTTGCTTGATCTCGCTGATAGAGAAAGAAAATAACATTGTTATCTTGTTTCTCTGGATGTAAATGACGACACCTTGCTAAGTATTATCTGTTATAAAAAATGAACCCTTTAAAATTATTTTAGCAAAATGCCATTTATTATATATCTATATAGTGATAATTTTATTTTTTTATGTTTAATTTACCTTAAAAACTAGAAATTGATAATAAAAACAGAATTTAATATAATTTTTTTTCTTCAAAAAATCGGTATTATAGCCTCCCCCCCCCCCCCCCGTAAAAAAAAGTAATGTTTTTTTAAGGGATGGGCATACAATCTTCATTTTGCGTAAGTAACTATGGACGGTAATTTCAGAAATTATGTTTTCAAATTCGGTATGCGTTTTCCAACTTGTAATACAACCACATTTTTTTTATCTTACAATATTCTGAATACGGAAAGTGTTTCATAATTTATGCTGGATGCAAGTTTTCTTTTTCTTGTTTTAAGAAATTTCTCACTTTATATTCATCTTGTATGCATCAGTTATTCAACAGCAACAATTGATGAATTATGAATTAGTTAAGTGAATGATTTAGTTTTAATCGAAAGTTTCTCATAAATTATTAAATACTATATGAGTCAGAAATCAAAGTTACATCAAACTTAGTTTTTCTCTATGGCAACACCCGATTTTGGCAAAATATTTTAAAGTTTTGTTTGAAATTATGCCTAGAAACTAAGTTTCAAGTCACTCGAATAATAACTTTTTGAATTATAACCATTCAAAATTTAGTCTTTCTAATGTTAAATTACATTCCCATATTTTTATTAATATCACTCCTGAAATTATAATCCTAATGTTATAATTTTTTGTGTGTTTATAATAGACAAATTCCATTCCAACTGAAACCAGTAGTGAATTTTTCAACTTCATATTATCTTCAAGTATTTGGTGTCAATTTAAAGGCAATTTATTGCAGTGAATGGATTTAATATTTATTTTCGAAAATTATGCATGGTTTATTTAAACTTTATGATAAATAATGGGTATTTAATCATTTCGATTTATAATGTTACAAATGTGACTTTTTAAAAGATCAATTATTTATTAAAAATATGGTGATTTTATATATGTTTTCATTTATATAGTAAGTTAAATGGTTCCTAATCATAATTTTACAGTAATAATCTTCATATATAACTTTCTTCTTATTTCTTTAAAATAAAGTTATTTACAATTTTTATTGGTCCCCACTGTTACAAATTTTAAGTTTGTTTTATTCAATATATAAAAAAGATTTAAATTTAATAAAAAGAGTTTACAATAAATATCATTTGTGTAATCATATTATGTAATAATTTTGAAAATATATTAAATTTTTTTTAAAATACATGCGTAACAGAGGAGACGGAGCTAAATGTCCCCTCTGTTACACATGATTGTGAACAAATCTAATTATTTTAACACAATCTAATTTTCAATACAATCTAATTATTTTAAGCAGCTTAGATAAAATCCAACCAAGTGTGTGTTACAAGTAGATTTTAGCGAAAACTTTACTTTTGTTACACAAAATGAGATACAATCAGCAGATTGGATTCACAAGCAGTGTTTTTTGTTTTACTGCTGTTGCTTGGCTCCCAAAAGATGATCTCTTGGATGAAAGAGAAATTAGGAGTTATGTCATAGCCAGTGACTATATGCAGCATGACAAATATGCAGTCCACACTTTCAATGAAATCCTATTTGATAAATTATAAAAAGTTAAAAGAAATAAAAGTTAAAAGAAATTGCCACTTTTAATGATGGGCCATCATCCCAATTCAAACAGAAATACACACTTTGCAATGTTACTTTTTCACCCTTTCAAGTCAATTGGCATTATTTTTCTATTAGTCATGTAACGAGTGCAGTTGATGGAGTGGGAGGTATTGTAAAGAGGGCTGTGTACCGAGAAATTATGTCTGGGAAAATGGACTCCTCCACCATCCAATACTAAATCATTTGCTAATACCATTTGCAATGGAGCAGAAATTATTTATTGTGCAAACGAGGATGTGGAAAGGGACATTGCTGCCTTTAATAAAATAGTTTCAAATATAAAAGCTAGATCAAATTTGAGGAGAATTCATTGTGTTAGAGTGCTACAAAAATATTGTAATTCTTATTCATCTGTGTCTGTTGAAGAAGGTGTACAGTTTTTCTTCAAAGATGGTATGGATAAATCTGTAGAAAATAATAATTTGTTAACTCCTAATGTTAATGTTGGCAATTTTGCAACTGTTAGATTTCAAAGAAAGAATAGGATGGTGGAATTTGTTGCCCAAATAACTGAAATTGACTAAGAAACTGACAATGTCCATGTTGTGTTTTTAAGTAGTTCTAGTGGACTGAAAACATTTAAATATAATCATAAAGATATAGCATGGATTCATAGGTTTGAAATAAAACAAGTACTACCAAATCCAACATTAAATAATCAAAACGTCACCTTTGATATTGATACTGCACTGGAAATATGATCACTGAATTTGTAAGATGTCCTTTCTGTTACGTTCGATTAATTTCATTTAAATAAAATGTGTTTTCAATTTAAACAATCTGATAGGTTATTATTTACCTTTTAGATAATTATTTTACCTTGATATGTCTTTACTTGAAAAATACATTTAATTTCTTTTTAGTAATTTCCAAATCACAGAGTTAGTGCAGATCAAAAAATGTGTTTTTTTTTTGTCCCCTCTGTTACATACCATTTTAATTAATTTATAATTAAATAATTAAGCTTTTTCATCGTTTGTAATTAATTAATTATGCACTGTTCCATAAATTAGCATAGTGTTGTAAAATTTTTGTTTATGGAAAATTTAATAAGTATTTAAATGGTAAAATTCTTGTGTAATTTCCCCTCTGTTATGCTTGGAATTCATCAATACTAAATGTCCCAAACATAAATAGTTTACTGAATATAACATTTTAAAAAATTTTATAATATGAATTGTAAAGTTAGCATCCAAAATTGTGAATGTCAACATACACTTTTTTGATAGTTTATTATGTCCTGCCTTGTACAAATACTCTATTTCAAATTTTTATTCCAAGTAGTTTTCGAATTATGATGAAAAAAAGTCAAAATAATGCTTTAAGGGGCTGTCTATGATGTGCAGAAAACCATAATTAATAAACTAATTAAACTATTTTTACTGAAACATTTGCATTGACAGTTACCAAAACAAATTAATCTAGTAAAATGGTACTGTTTGCAAGATATAATACATTGATAGAATTGACAGTCATTCTGTGGCATTTGAAATATCGAGTACAGAACTTCCATTTAGGTACCACCCTTGTAATAAGTTCATTATAAAATAATAAATTTCGTAGTAATCGTACAAGTTTCATGAAAATTTGGATTTAGGTTAGTTGAAAGGTATAGAATTCATTTATGCACCAAACTTGTTGTTGAAAAAAAAAGCTTAAGACCATTTTGATCAGTAGATGGTTTCTTAAGCCATATTTCTGTATACATCGTTGAAAGTAGGCACCCATCTTTTGGTGTCAATAATTTTATTTTACAATAATTTGTTGAAGAGTTAGTAGGGAATGTTTACTTTTCCCCCTATGACTGTACATATTAATATATACATTATCACATGTACTCTCGTGAGAAACAAAATTAAAGATCTTTTACCAACTCCGCAACAAACTGTTGTTAGTAGAAAATTATGGTATCAAACGATTGGAAATAAAAACTACTTGTACAAGTTGCTTGTAACATTTCCTTAGTTCAAATTATTTATAACTTCTATTAGTGATCTCTTAAAATAAAATATAACCTTTTAATTTTACGTGTTTCATTGATCTGAAAGCAACTTTTTCAAAAACAACAAATGATAAAAAAAAAGGAATTTTTCCAAATTAAAAATAAACAGAAAAACATAAATAACATGAAGATGCGCATAGTGAAGTAAACTTAGAAAAATTAAAATTTTAATAGATCCCTTATAGCATTTATAAATATTTTGAAATTTTAAAGTGATGTTTTATATTATATTTTCATAGTTGGATACCTACATAAAGAAAGAAACCCAATTTATTTTTTTATTTCAACAGCAATACCTACACTTGACACAACAACAACAACAAATTTACAACCTTGAACTTGATTAAATACAAGTTTTTAGCTCACAGGCTATCATAACCTGAGAGCTTATATGCCCGCCCGTTCTGTATGTATATGGGTGATTCTCAAAATAGGGGACAATTTATGTCTTTCGGCATACAAAAAAAATTGAGAGATTTTCTGTCATGTTTTTATATTTAAATATGTTTTTCTTAATATTATTCATTATTTGCACTCAAAAATTACTCACTTTTTAGTTAAAAACGCCTTAAAATAACAGAATAAAGATTCAAAATGTCATTAGCATGGATGTCCACAGCAGCTGTGCCTTGTATATACTAGCATTTTTCAAGAGTTATAAGCAAATGTTATTCTTTCTTTATATTAATCAAGGAGAGGATTTATCCAATAAATTTATTTTTAAAAATAAAATTATAGTACATAAAAAAAGAATTAAAGTTTGTCCTCCATATTCGATTTTCAAAACAAGGTCATACTAAAACAGCTGGTTATTAATCAAAATTTCATTTTCACATATGACAATAGTTTGAAAATATAAAGTTTCTCCATGGCAACAAGTAGCCATTTTATCCCATCCAGAAAATAGAAGCATGTATTGTATTTTAAGAATAGAAGTTGAATATTTGGGGCGCACATCAATTGTATGTCATTAGAATGGATAATAATTATCATGTTTATTTTATAGTTAAAATTTTTATTTTATTTATTTGCATAGAATTTTTGTGTTTTAAAAAGCCCCAGAAAGGACTATTGCATTGTGATTATATTATGGCTCATAATCTTATTTAAATTAAAATTTGTCATTAGCATGGACTGATATCAGTGTCATTAGCATGGTTTTTCTGTCCATGCTAAAGACTCCTATGTACATAAATGTAACCAGCGCTTATATTGTATCCTTTATAAAGTTTAATTTTACGTATAAATTTAGGTATTACATTTATTATCCCTAAAATATGAATTAAATCTGTAGGAAAATCACTAAGACAGCTTCTTACATTGTTAGTGTCAGAATGTTGCTCATGTAACAAAGTTTGCTTTTTGGTAATGTTTTTATTCTTATATGTATATATGTAAAAATGGAAACCATTTGTTGAAAAGGAAGGCTAATAAATATAGAAAAAAATATTTAAACAGGAAGAAAATAAAAATTTCATAATATATTTATTCCATGCAATTTGTTTTGTCATTAGCATGGCTCAAAAAAAAAATAATTATTTTTTTAAGTTAATTTTTAAATATTTAGCTCTGCTGACTACATGGAAAGTATACCTAATACTATATTAACAACACCTATTTTTTTCAGAAATTTTGCTAACAGTAATTTTTTTAAGATTTCATTTTTGAAATCGTCCCCTATTTTGAGAATCACCCATATATGTTCGTTCGTGCGTAACGCGATAACTGATGATAAAAATATCCCATCCACTTGTAATTTTGTATATAGGTATATCCTGATAAGGTGCTTCTTTGATTAGTTTTTGGAGTTCATAAGATATGCATAAGATGGGAGACAGGGGCTCATGCCCCTCTCCTTAATTAATATAACTGGATTTTTCATGCAGAAATATTAGTTTTTGTTCAAATGGGTTTTTCATGCAGAAATATTAGTTTTTGTTCAAAATTTACACATATAATAATTCTGATGAAGCGCTTCCGTGAGTGATACTAGGTGTTCATTGGATAAATACAAACAGGGGAAATGGGGGTTCTAATGCCCCTCTCTTTAATTAATATAAATGGGTTTTTCATGCAGAATTGTCAAATTTCGCTCAAATCTCTGAATAGTTTTGGAAGTTTAATGGTTAAGTATATAAAAGAGGATGATTACTCCTCTTAAATTTTATAAATGGGTTTTTATTAAGAATTTTCCAATTTGCTCTGAATTTTGGATATGGATTTTTTATATGATAAAGTATGCCCCTGATCAGTTTAGAGGGTTCAATGATTAAGTATAAAAAGGGGGGAACTGTTCCCCCCTCCTTATTTTTTTCCGAACCGAATTAACCCTTGAAAATATAAGGTTGTGACGTGCAATTGGTATGCGTTGACTGTGAACTCAATGCCATCAGTTTAACTGGGCAACATTCTTTTTATTATCTTATATTTTAAACAGTGCCATACTTTGCTGATACCCTCCCACCTCCCACATGCAACTTAATTAATGGACCGTTCCTTTGGTGAATTTAAAAATATTATTGATCGCAGTCTCAAAGCCGCTTTTTTCTCCTGCTGACGCAGAAACGTAAATAATGTGAATATTTTATTAAATTACCTTTAACGTATGACGCTGTCGTTAACATGTGACTTTAATGGGAAACGCTGTCTGATTTCTTGTGAAGTAAACGAGAATAAGCACGAAATAAATGTGTTTGCGCTTAAAACAGGATTTTGAGACAGCGTCACAAAACAAGCAAATTTCATTTCAGAGCAGCTCTTAAGGCCCCACACTAGGCACAGAAAAAAGCCCGGGTGATAATGTAAAGTCTATGGTAGCGTTCTTTTCAAATATCTCGCTCAAATTGTAATATTTTTACATGATTTTTTTTTGCACAAGATAGCTCAGGACGATGCACAACTGGCCTAGTTTTTACTTTTTTGATTTCGCTTGTATATTTTTTATATTACGATAGTTTCAATTTCAGAACCAGTTCAAACCGGTTCCGAAAATTAAAGTATTTTTTTAAATCTGAAACCAAACTGAAAAAGTAAAAACATGGACGGTTGTAGATCATTCTCAGCTATCTTGTGCAAAAAAATCATGTAAAAATATTAAAATGTGGGCAAAATATTTGAAAAGAATGCCCCCATAAGCGTTACATTATCTTCCGGTTCTTTTTCTGTGCTTAGTGTTGCGCCTTAGGGGATACGCTTCACCGTTGCTCGGCCATCGTGCTGAAAAATCTAAACAATCAATGACTCTTTACCCAATACACTTAAAGAAATAGATTTTCACCTTCTGAAAGCTCGATGCCGATGTAAAGCGATTTGAGACTTTTTAAATTGTTAATATTTAAAATAAATTGGTCTATATTAAAATTTTTTAAAAATTAACAATTTTCTTTTAATTTTTGCACAAATAACAATGTATGTTTACTTTTTATTATTTAGACAAAAACATATTTCATTAATAAAAATCTCTAAAGTGTTACAAATAAATTTTGATAAACGTAACATATCGGCATTGCATGCCATTTTCCCCTGGTGAACAGCGATTTTATATTATAAATCATTACATATCTAAATTCTTTAAGGGGCTAGTTCAGTAAATGTTATCATAAGGAAAACATTTTTAAAGATAACTTATTTGCATTTTAGTTTTTCCCATTGGCTAGCTGAGACGATTTGTAAAAGGGTGGTTTCTTACTTTTTCTGTTTTGGTTATAGATATTTTAAATAAGGACACTTTCATTTTCGGAGCCGGTTTCGAAAGTGAAAGTTTTTTTAATGAAAAAAATACCTGTATTCAAAATCGAAAAAGTTAAAGTAGATGTAGAAATCTATCTCACTTATTCAAAATTTAAAAAATGCAAATGTCAGTCCTTATAAATTTCTTCCATAGGATTTGCATTAAGTAGTTAATCTTTTCAGATGACTGAAATAGTGACTGATCTCTGAATCTAAATTTTACTAAAAATAAATAAATAAATAAATCATTTAAAATGGAAACAAGATATCGTTACCAATTTCTTAAATAGGATTAGCACAAGCGAGTGAATCTTTTCAGGTGACTGACGTAACCCTTTAAATAAAACTGAATTTTTTAATGCGAGAAGTGCCTTCTATGGACGCCTCATGGCACTGTTGGTGCCGACTGACTTTCGTGTCCACCCCTCAATGCCCTGTTATGCACGAAATGGAGACATTCTGTTGACGTCTTTTTTTTTCTCTTTTCAGGTGAACACTTTGCAGTGAAACATCTGGAAGAAAGAACGCCCCTCTTCTCCCGAAAGAATCTAGTGTTTATACAGACTGATCCCCGCCATGCAATGGACAGGAAGCATCTCTGCCTACGAATGTGGAGAGTATCACGCCTTCGAGTGGAGAATCGCAGGTTTCTCCACTCTTAATGAGGATGACTACGCATACTACTTCAGTCCTTCATTCACCTTCGGCGGTGAAAGATGGTACTTGTGGATCTACCCGAATGGTTCGAGTGAGAGACACTCTTCTGGACACGTGGATCTGGGACTCTGTAAACACGATTCCGGTCGCTCCATCAGAGTGCCTCTTTCCCTTTCGCTGAAAACGGCGAAAGGGGAAAGAGACAGAGAAGAACATTATACAATAGACTTTGATGATTATCCCAACTATCGACATGAATGTAATAGATTCATATCCAGACCGGAACTCACCAGGAGAACATCTGAGCTGCTGCCGGACGATGTCCTGACAGTCGTCTGCACCATGAAGAGGGCGACGTCTGCCAAAAGTGACAGTAAGTCTTTGCAGGCTGACAACAAACACTACATAAAAAAATCTACTCACTTGTTTTTTAGATTTGTAAGCCTTTTGAATAATTATACTTCCGAATAATAATTTTTGGTTTATGAAACAGTAGAAGTTTCTGTGATCAAGCAACGACATGATTATGATTCGGAAATGCTGGTGTGTAAATGCTTAAATGATAACAAAAATAATGACTGCAGAATCCCTGTACCTATCACGATTTTAATAGCTTTAAGAATTTTTAAGGTTCTAAGAATTTAAAAGCCTATCTCTGTTTAAGAAAATCAATTTAACACACTTCAGTAGTCTTAAGATATTTTTATTGCACTTCAGTAGAGATAAACAAATTTTTGTATTTTCAATTCCTGGAGAAAAAAATATGGAAAATCCGGACTTTCGGAACAGGTTCCGAAAGTGAAAGTGCCCATAAATATTTTATTCAAAAAATCTTATCCATTTAAAATTTATAAAATGCAAACCAGATTCGTCAAAGGAATATTGTCACTGGTTTAACATTAGCTTGTACGTGTCTGCATTCTTTTTATTTTATACTTTTTTTACATTTCTGTACATGGTTTATTATAAGAGACTGTCAGTTTTAAAAAATAAAACGAAGAGAAACAATGGCAGCTAGTACATTATTCTCTCATGCACTGAATGAATGATGTTAAGAATTTATATAGTTATCTATGTTTTTTTGATAGCAAATGAGACCATCAAATAACACTGCATTGTCTTAGACCATAAGAATACCCGAAATATATTTTCTGTGGCTAATACTTTTTTAATCTTTGGCAGTTTCGCAGCTAAATAGGCTAAAGTGTCATAATAAAGTGTGATTTTTTTTAAAAAAATCTTTATATGATATTTTAAGTATTTTTATCGATTATCAGCCCAACTAAAATTTTCAGTAACATTAAAACCAAATTAAAAATCGGTTTCACACCCACATACATGTAATTCCAAACCTCATATACTTAAAAGCTGCCAATACCTGTTTTTGAACAATATCTATTTTAGTGTGTTCTGAATGAATCAATGACGTCACTCTCTTGTATGTATAATTTAGACGTTGTTACCCCATGCTTGTAATTTCATACATGTTATTTAAAAACTGTTTGTGCCCGCCTTTGAAAGTTCTCTATTTTAGTGTGCTCTGGATAAATTAATGAAGTCCCTTTCTTGCAAGTATTACTTTAATTAGATGTTATCATGTACTTGTAATGTCAAACCTGATAGTATTAAAAAACTGCCAATACCTGTTTTCGAAAATTGGCTGTTTTAGTGTGCTGTGAATGAATCAATGATGTCACTGTTATGCACGTATAACTTTCGTTAGCCGTTACCCCATATTTGCAATTTCATACCTGTTATTGAAAAACTGCCAGTGACTGCTTTCGAAAATTCTCTATTTTAGTGTGTTCTGGATGAATCAATGACATCATTCTCTTGCAAGTATAGCTTTAATTAACTCTTATCTCATACCTGTAATGTCAAACTTGATAGTATTAAAAAATGTCAATATCTGTTTTCGAAATTTCTCAATTTTAGTGTGTTTTGAATGAATCAATGACGTCACTCTCTTGCATGTAAAACTGTCGTTAGCCGTTACCCCCATGCATAATTCCAAACCTGTTCAAAAGCTGTCAATGTCCGTTTTTGGACATTCCCTGATTCAGTGTATTCTGAATGAATAACACTGCTACATCTTTATTAAAGGTAACTCTGCATCTGCTGACATTTCTACTCCTGTCTCCGATTCTGCCGCATGTTCTTCAGACTCCGGTGAGTGTCGTCACTGCCGAGGGAATTTCGCCACCGGGAGCCTGTCGGCCCACGAGACGAAGTGTATGCAGAGACCCGTTAAGTGCCCGGACTGCCTGGAAGTCGTCGTATTGCAAAAATGGTTCGATGAACACCAGTGCCAGCATGAAAGACCAGAAGGTACTTTACACATTCTGTTTATGTATAAGAAAATGTGAGAGATTAACAACATCCTCATTCTAACTATAAAATCTTAAAATTTTGAAAAACTCCATATACATTCTTATTTAATTTGAAAATATGTGGGCAGAGTATTTCGTAAATTATTGAAACTTAAAAAAATTGTGGCTTTATGGGCAGTTGTGGGAATCTGTCGACAACAATTTGTAAAATAAAAACATAAACCAAAAGATTTAATAAAAGCATTTGACAATAATAAATTTAAATGAAATCATGCGTGAATAAATTAAATTTCTTAATAATATTTACCTTATTTATACGGTTAAGTGTTATTTTGAGGGTTTTGTACTTTAAAGAGTAAAAACATATCTGTTATAAGAGCATTCCAGCATCTTTCTCTCCCAGCAATTTTTCTCGTAAACTGTAGAATGTGGAAAGTTAAAATTGGCTGAAGTAATAAAGGCTCATATATTTATCGATTATTAAACATTTCAAAATATATTTATGAAGAATATAGAGAAACTAATTAGTTACTCAGAAAAAAAGCTTTTTCCTTTTTGTATGTCGTTTGAACACTTTCATAACGCCGAACTCAAATAAACATTTCTTTTTATTTTAGGCACTATATTTTTAGAGAAATCGAATGTGTAGGATCGAAATTTGTCACCCCTTTCTATTTCGGAATTTACTGAAGCTAGAATTATGAAAAAAATGAGCTAATTAAAGTTAAACATTGCAGGAAAATTATAGCGATTATCCTAGTCACAAAGTTCCAGTAAAAAATGCATTTTTCCGTTACACGCAAATTTCGATCTATGGGCTTTCAACAGAGACATTATGGATCTCTAGCTCTCTATCATTGCACAACTAAGAAATATTCTTGACAATGATTTTCAAAAAGAGTTGTCGGTAATTAACCGAGATATAACCCTTAAGACAAGGACAGTTTGGATATGCATTAAGACATGTGCGACATACTCTATGTGCCATCGGCCTTTGAAACCTAGATAAGTACTTTTAATGATATATATGTGTAATGTAATACTCATTAGTAATATAAAAATAATAAAGCCAAATTGTAAAAAACAGACTAATTTATTTAATATAATTATATTATATTATATGGCTATTGGATTCTCAATTAATTTGCAGTTTGTGGTTTTCTCAATGTGCCATCCATGTATTTAAAGGTTAATGAAAAACCTATCTTGAAATCTGTGGCATTGACCAAGGCAGCATTGCCTCTTTTCGATCACTTTTCGAAGCGCAGAAAGCAGTGTAACCAAAGTTAAACTTTGAACAAGGGTTTTGTTTTAGATACAGTATAAAAAAGTTATTACGGAAATTTAGTTTTATGAATTTCCAATTGAAATTTAATCATGCTTTACATTTATTTTCTGCACCTAATTAAGTTCCTCATAAACAGATTCGGATAAGTTAAAAAAATATTCATACAGAATAGCAATCGATGCTATTTAGGCTTGATATATCTCTGAACTTTCATGGTATATCTATTTATAATTTTCTAGTATATACAGCTATACCCAATTCTCAGTTGTATAGAATTTTTTACAAAGTCTTATTACTCTTTTAGCAATGGTTATTTTTTATATAATACAGTTACTGATTAATAAATTTATCGTACGGAATCCTCTGTATACGAGTAATACTCACATTCGAGTGTTTTTTGTAACTATTAATAATCTCAACATGTTCAAAATATTAAATAGATATGATGCGTAATCTGTAAACTATTTGAAAAACAACCTGTATAGATTAATAGTCTGATTAATGGCCTATCCTTTTCTAAGTACATTTTTGATACTTGAAATATGCATATATTCAAAGCCAATAGAAAATATCTGCAGTTACTTACTGTAAATTTTAATTTTAAAAAACTGAAATTTTGAGCATTCTGTATACTTATTGTCTTTCTTTCTTAATTAGGTGAAACCTGCACCCCAGGATGCTCTACCAATCCTCATCAGAGTAATCTACATTATGACTTGAAGCAATTATTTCTCAAAAAAGAGGACTGTGATGTCACCATCAAAGTCGAAGGCTCGGAATTCCCCGCGCACAGAGCAATCTTGAAAGCCCGATCTCCGGTGTTCGCGTCCACCTTTCGACATAATATGAAGGAGAATGCAACAGGCATTTTGGAAATCGAGGACTGTGATCCTTCTACTTTTCCAGACTTCCTGTGTTTCATTTATTGTGGAGATGTCGGTATAATTTCCCAGGAAAATGTATTCGACCTTTTCACGGCAGCCGACAAATACCAGGTTTTGTATCTCAGAGCAAAGTGCTTGGAGTTCATATATAAGAACCTGACAGTCGACAGTTTTTGCGAAACCCTCACCTTGGCTCTGCGGCATTCTGAAGCTGAATTGATCAGGCTGTGCACCGATTACTTTATACAGAATGCCCCAAAAATTATTGTGACTGTCAAATGGCAGACATTTTTAGCCGAAAATCCAACAGCGAGTAATGAATTGTTAGTCAAACTTTTGGTACCTGGAAGCAGTTGCAGCAAGTGATATTTTTTTACTCTGTACTGAAAAGTAAATATAGTAATGTGTGTATGTATTGTTTTCAGGCATTATTGCAATAGATTGTTTGCATGCATTGTTGCTTTACTCTGTACTTAGAAGTAAATACGCTAATGTGTATGTATTGTTTTCAGTTGTATTGCAATAGACTGTTTGCATGCATTCGTAACATCCTAAAACTGAGCTAATAACTCTAACTACCAGTTACTTTTCTAACAATACAGAATTGTCAAGTCCTATTAGTTTTTTTGAAAATCTGCCAAACAATAGTGAGGTTTCGCTCAAACTCTTGGTTCCTAATAACAATATAAACAATCGATTCTTAGTTTTAAATCGAGATAAAGGAAAATACTGTAATATGTATGTGTTTTTGTGCATACGTTTAAACAATGACTCTTTATTTAAAACTGATTTCTAACATTTTGAATGAGATGATGAAAATATCGATCTATTTCTTTACTTAGAATGCTTCAAAAACTATTTTGTGGCTATGACTATAAGCTGCATATACAATGGAAAGTTGGTCGAATTTTTGGACACACAAAAAAAGTTCTACAAATTGATTCGTTGTTTTCAGTCGAGAGAATGGAACATGCATTTGTGTGTACATCTGTTTGTAAACAATTAAAAAAGAGACATTCGCAAAAAGACATTTTTTTTAGTTTTTTTTTTGCATTCAGAAATATAACTGATCAACTAATAATGCACCAGAATTATTATATCTGCAAGAGACAGTATATATATTTTTTAATTATCTGACAATAATGTATTACAGGTCTTATTTTTTGTTAACCAATAGCTGTTTTAGCAAGTGAATCTTCCTTTTTTATGCGAGAAAAGAACAAACCATTTTTCTATCTATTATTTATATGTGTGTTTAAGTAAAGTAATACTTTGTTTTTACCATTTTTCTGATTGCATTTGTAACATTCTGAAACTGGCCTAATAAAGTAAGCTATGTATATCTTTATCAAGTAATTTTTCTTCAGATGAACATCATACACAAAGCAAGGACTTGTTAGACAGAATTCTAATATATATATATGTGGGATTTTAAGTGAATAATTTATTATTTAAGCAAAACTAATATTCTTCAAAAGATAAACAAGGTTTAACAGACATAAAATATTTACGTAATATTCAAATATCACTGCAGAACTAAATAATAGTTATCATAAGCAAGCTTCCCTGAGCTTTGCATTAAAAATCGACCAAATTCACCATCGCTGAAAACTTATAGAACACCTCGTTTTTTCCACGCATCATCACACGAGCGTCGCTTGGGATATCCCGCTCATTAAATCCTTGAGTTTATTATATTTTATTGTTGAACACTTCATTCTTTATTTCCACACGCACACGCATATAATATGTATTGGTTTTCAATTTAAAAAAAGGCAATCAAATTCTGTATAGATTTTCGACAGGTTATTTTATAAAATGCTTTAGGGTGTTTCCAGAATATAATGCATTTAATTTACCGCAAAGTACTGAAAGTAATCCCCCCTTTAGCAGACACGAAATATTAATAAATTTTAAAGATGCTAATAATGGAAACTTTTGTGAAATAGATGGGTAAAATTAGGAGTGGGTGAAGATAAATTTAGAATGTATAAATTTCCCAGGATTTATAATGCTTGCAAAATATAAGAAAGAGGGGGTTTATTTTTGGTACTTTACAGTATGTACTTGATGAAAAATAATTTGTGAATTTTTTTAACGAACGGAGGTAAATGTCCATGATTTCAAAATGTAAAATCCTGTAAACAAAAGTCCATAGAAGATTCCAACAAACATTATTTTTACTGTGGAAGTTGTAAAAATTTCGTATACTATGTACGCCATATTTAAAATGGCCAAACCAAGACTTACTTATCATAAAAAGAGACTTGACAATCCGGAGAAGGCCTTTAGGTGAAAATTTCCTGATAACTCCCAACTTATTAGCTGACTTTGTCCCCAAAATAAAGCCACCTCGTGCATACTATTCGTAAAACTCCATAAACAAGTGCATAGGAAAAGAAATGAAAAATATACTATTGCAAAAACTTCAGAATTTTACTAAATTAAAGATGTAAAAAATAAATTATTTCGCACAATTATTTTCTGGCTTTCAACTATATAAAAAATGTTGAAATGAAGATTCAAATGTTAGATAATAATTTAAATATTTTATAAGGGAGTGTTGAGCCAAATCACTAAGGCAAAATTTTTTTAAATTTCTGCGACAAACTTCACTAAGAGTAAAAATTTTCTTCAACACGATATTGTTTAATGTTAGAAATGAATGACACATTTATATAGAACAAAAATAGAAAAAAAATATTGAAGAGCTAACATATTATAAACCAGTTATAATAAATAAATAAATATATTTATTTAATATGTAATAGTCTTGTGTGTTTTTAACAATTCACTGCACGGTATGCCATATATGGAACATACCAATTGCCATATCTAGAACGTTTAAACAAAAAGTTTTATACCAGTTTTTCCTCTATCTATTAAATTTTTATTTCAAATTTTTTTTTTCAATCTGCATCGCATTCAACAGTAGAATTTGCTTCAACATTTCCACTCAAAAATATTCAAAGTATCGCAAGATAAAATTTTAGACATTGGAGTCTGTCAAATATTCTTTATTAAGGATGCTTAAAACTAAAATATTTCAGTACATCAGCTTAAAATCTCGTTTGTTCCATTTTTTTCAGTCTGCATCACATTCAGAAGTAGAATTTGCTTCAACATTTTCACCCAAAAATATTGAATGTATCACAAGATACAATTTTAGACATTGGAGTCTAGCAAATATTCATTATGCTTAAAACTAAAATATTTCAGTACTCAGCTTGAAATCTTGTTTGTTTCAAATATGGAGCATATAACATAAAGGTCCTAAAACATTCGAATAAAAATGACGTGCAAAGGACTAACGCAAGGTGAAATGCATCTGATTCTGATGATGAGTCTTTTGGGCTTTCTGATGATACTTAGAAAGATTAAATATATATTCCAGCTAAAAATAGAAATATGTGCCATAGAAATAAAAATGCTATTTGTTCAACTGAATCAAACGTTGAGTCCACGATAACAACAAATGTGACTCAAGAAATTGATTCAACTGCACCAGGCGGTAAGTTTTCATATTAAATAGTAAAATAATTTTAAACGTTAATAATATAGAAATTTTTTTATCTATTATTTTTAATAGAAATACATTCCATCTCTTATCAAACAAAAAAGACTGTTTTCTTGGCGGAATTCAAA
The DNA here is from genome assembly GCA_964019185.1 of Maratus speculifer. Classification (NCBI taxonomy): domain Eukaryota; kingdom Metazoa; phylum Arthropoda; class Arachnida; order Araneae; family Salticidae; genus Maratus; species Maratus speculifer. Next base: position 21,018,485 of record OZ025303.1, on the reverse strand, counting down.
CATTAAATGGATAAAGTATGTAATAACCCAGAAAGGTTCTAGTCAGATAAGCATAGAACGTTACGACATAGAAAAGTATTATGGAAAAGTTTAAAACAACAATTGAAATTCAACAGTGTTGAATTCAGACGTTTTTCCGCAAGGACATTGTTATATGCCAGGAATGTGAGTGTGTATGTTAAGGGGGGGGGGGATTGAATTTCTAAACCATACAAATTCTATATTATCTGTGGAGAACGTGTAAATGTTTTTGAGGATTTCCTCACTTTTCTGACCTCTCATGAATTTAGCATACAATATATAATTTGAGCAGCATCGATTTAGAGAATGACTTCTTTCAGATGCTGCAGATATCCGTGCTGAAATCACTGCTGATAGAAAAAAGTCACAAGGAAAAGACAAATATAAAAAACTAATTTGGAAGAATAAATATCTGAAAATTCATAAGCGCAAATAAAATATAGAGCATGCCTGTTTGTGTTCCGGGGATTTTACTAAAAGTGCCCCGGAAATTCCGGAGTTAATTACAACAAATCGGCAAGCTTTCATTTACTTTTCTATGAAGCTTTCCTTTTATCTGAACGTTAGTAGCTGGGAAGCTTGATTCGAAAGTAACAAATCGCCCTTTAGTTTAAAAAATAGCGCCCCTCTTGCTCCTCATTAAAAATCTAGCTCCCCTCTTGCCGCTCATTCAAAAAAATAGCGCCCTTCTTTCCCCTCATTTGAAAAAACGCCCTTACTGCTGTTGCGTCCGAACTGAATGCGCGTCTGCTAGTTGTCTCCTCATTCATACATTTAAGGGTGTATTAAAAAAAACGCTTTTTCACCTTCAACAGCTCGAAATTTTCCGATACAATTTCAGACACATTTTTAAAAGTAGAAGCAAGAAACTTGCTGAGGGGATTCTTGAAGAGGCGTATAAGCTGCCGTGTGATGTTTTTTTACGCTCAATTCATTAGAATTTGATTTATAAACATTTACCTTCTCGGCATGACCCTTTTTTTCGTTCACTGATCTCCCGCTTCGGAAAAATCTGTTCGAAATGCCGTTTTTGATCGCTTTTTTTACAATACTTTTTACATTTATCAAAGAATTGACAATCACGGCACCATGTGTACTTTCTAAATAAGAGAATCTGAAAGTTTGATTCGTTTGAGAGCAAAAGCGCATTCAAAAACAAATCTGAAAATAAACAGTTTTTGAATCGAAATACACCCTTAAGACCGCGCGTTCTCAAAGCGTGCATTGCGGTAGACAAGTCTTTGACAGGTCAAGTTTTTTTTTAATAAGATTTTGTTCCGAAATTTCCGAGAACTAAAAACATTCTGTTCTTTTTTTTATATCATGGATCAGAAAATTGAGGCATAAAAAGTATCGCGAATTTCAACAAATGATTGGCGAAAATTTTCGTCAATCGTTCACACACACACACACACACACAAAAAAAATGAAAAGACAGAAAATAGGCGAATTTTCATGAAGGAATCGTAGGGGAAAGCGTATTTCGTTTTAGAATTGCGAGAAAAACACTAACTTTGACAAAGGATCGCCGAAAAAGCGTTAATTTCATCAAAATGCAGCAGACAAAAGTGTGAATTTTGAAGAATGTGAAAAAAACTTCGAAGTTCGTCAAGGAGCCATCGAAAGGCTGCCAATTTTGTCAGAGTATCGGGTGTAAAATAGAAATTTTGTTAGAGAGCCACGGAAAAACGCGATTTTTGTTAAATGACCGAGAACAAAAGACTAATTTCGTCAAATGACCGCAGAAAAAAAAGCTATTTTTCAAAGGGCCATTGAAGAAACGCGAATTTTATCTAAGTATAGAGACAAAAAGCGCGAATTTCATCAAAATGCCTCGTAAAAATGCAAATTTTATATCAAAGGCCTGTGGAAGAAACTTTTTTTTCGCGACTCTGCGAAATTCACGTTTCTTTTTTATCGTAATCCCTGAACGAAATTCGTATCTTTTCACGATTCTCTGTCAGAATTTGTTTATTTCATGCGATTGTATAACAGAATTTGCACCCCCCCCCCCCCTATAATTTGTCAAAATTTGCGATACGTTTTATATTCGAATTTTGACCGATTTTTTTAATTTCCGAAATGACTGACTCAATTTTTCTTGATTTTATGGAAAATCTGATTCGAATCACAGAGGTGAAAAAATATGAAATTCACAGCAAATTTTCTGAAAGGTTACAACAGAAGTGGGAGAAAGGGAGGAGCAATTCCATTCCCGGTACAAAGTTATGTGCTTTTTTTATTTTATTTTTTTTTTGGCGTCCCTATTTTGAAATTTGCGTATTTTTGCGATCGTTTGACGAAATTTACCGTTTTTTTCGCGATCTTTTAACAAAACTTGCCTTTTTTACGATCGTTTTACAAAATTTGCCGCCTTTTGCGATCTTTTAATAAAATTTGTCGTTTTTCGTGATTTTTAGCAAAATTTGCCGGAGTTTTTTTACAATCTTTTTACAAAATTTGTCTTTTTTCATGATTTTTTAACGAAATTTTCTGTTTTTTACGATTTTTTTTAAAGAATTTGCCGTTTTTCATGATTTTTTAAACAAAATTTGCTATTTTTTACGATTTTTTAAACAAAAATTTGCCGTTTTTTCGCGATCTTTTAGCAAAATGTGCCGTTTTTCGCGATCTTTTAGCAAAATATGCAGTTTTTTCGCGATCTTTTAGCAAAATATGCCGTTTTTCGTGATCTTTTAATAAAATTTGCCGTTTTTTCGTGATATTTTAACAAAATTTATCGTTTTTTCGCGATCTTTTAACAAAATTCTTTTTTGGTGGATAGGAATAAATAAATGTGCAAGGGGTGAAAAAAGTAACATTTTTTGATGATTTTATAGTTTATAAATATTATAGGAGTAAAATCCACAAAAGAATAAAATATTTGAAAGTTAAAAGCAATTCTATCTAATGGCTCATGGGATACTTATGAAGTTAATCGGTGATTATGATTTATATACTATTGTAACTTATTTAAAAAAATGAAGATTTATTTTTTCAGGGGATTTAATAAAGTGTTACAAACAGGCATGATAGAGGAAGAAATCTTAAAGTGCTGAAATTGTGGCTCTGAAGGCTGCCTAGAAATTTTTCTCTTTTTCTGAACCATGATTTTTGAATCGTTACTTCAAAAGAGACATAGATACAGGATGTAAAAGGATGCTTCTAAACTTTTACAAGTATAGATTACGGATATTCAGCATTTAACATATTGAAATTTGTTATCTAATGTCACTTATACATTTACTATCTGCAAGTGATTGCTGAAGTGATGTTTGAGGTAAGCAAAGAATTTGAAAAAATTCGACAAGTTTTGCATTTTAATGACAATACTAAAGAAATTCTTAAAGTCATGAAGGCCTGTCATAGACTTTTCAAACTAAAGCCTCAAACAGAGTGTATCAGAAAACGTTTTATGCGAGTTGCTGTAAAAGAGGATTTTTCAATAGATGAACAAATTTAAGCAACCAAATCTCGAAACATACTAAAATAATTTTTGTCCAATAAACCACATAATTGGAGCTATAAATTCTTCGTTTTATGTTGCATAAGCTGTTTTATCACTTATTTTGAATTGTAAAGTGGCCAAGAAAATGGTGACATGCTTTTAATAAGCTTTTAATTAAAATTAATATTTCTCAATTTCGAGGGAAAGAAAGTCTTAAAATTGATTCTCTTATTTTAAATTTTTTTTAGAATATTCCGGTGTAAATTAAACATTACAGAGTATGCAACTGCTTACCTCTCAGAGGATTAAATACCTGCTGTAAAACTGCAATACATATTCTACTCTTCTTGTATATATAATACACTAGTACTGTGAGTTTCATGCCGCATTTAGTGCAAAAATATAAATATCTAATTGTGTGCTTTGGGACACCTACCATAAAAATCCATATTAAAAATCTATACATATAATAAAACAGTAGGACCCGGTGTGTCTGTACATTGAAGATAATTGACAAAAATGGAGTCAGGGCGATAAAAGAAAACCAATGAAACACAAAAAAAAAATTTTGAATTTTTTGTCTGTCTGTCTGTCTGTCTGTTTGTTCGAGGTTATCTTCGTAACTACTGAATGGATTTTTATGCGGTTTTCACTAATGAAGAATGCACACTCCCGGGCAGTGTATAGGCTTTGTTTCATCAAAATCGGACAACAGACAAAAAAGTAACAAAAAGAAACAAAAGAAACTATTAGGTGCGCTGCTCACGTTTTTTAGTACATAACGTTTTTTAGTACATATAAAATCCAATAGATGTCACTGTGCGATTTTAAAACGCGCTATCGTTATGTTTTCGCCAGTCTACTTAAGTATGAGAAAGTTTCAAGCTGGCTGTCGTTCCATGTGGTTTAGTCGGTAGAACGTCAGTGCGCCATACTGATGGCCCGGGTTCGATTCCCAGCATGGAATTTTTTTCACTATGTTGGCATTAACGCCTATAAGCAATTAAAAGAATTTGAAATATTGTATTCAAGGCGAATTTTCTCTCTGGGAAAATTTCCTTGCATTAATATGTCAGTGTAATTTTTTTTTCGATTTAATTTTTTTTTTCGAAACTTTGTTTTTCTTAAAAAATTACAGTAAATATTTGATATTTCCCAACGTTTTTTGAATGATCGACTTGCTTTTTTTTTTTTTAATGTATGTCTGAACCTTATCTAACTACTTCTTCAAGATTTCTTTAGATAAACCGACCAGCGTAGCGGGCGAAGGCCGCTAGTAAATATATAAAATTTGATTTTTTTTAAAATTATATTTTTGGAAGCGACTATTTAAAGTAATCAAAAAAAAATTTTCATAAAAAAAGGAAATCGTGCAGTAAAGAGTTAAATTAAAACAGTTTTAAGCATATTTCAGTGTATAAATGTATATGTATGATATCTTTCCATCTATTGAAAAGATAAAAAAAAATATCTTCAATAATTCAAGAAGCTTTTAAAATAACATAAAGAATGTGGTTTAGTGTCTCCTACAGATTGACAGCAGAACTAAAAACGCAAAGTACATCTTTCATAAATAATACGGATATTTTTTATTCATTATGTTTAATAGAAGTACATTGCCATCTGTTATCAAATAAAAAACTGTGTTTTCTTTGCACAATCCAAACATTAAGTAGATATTACCTTTGTAATTCTAGTTCAAATCTAATATACTTTACATAGTATGATACGACCAATGTTTGAAATAACATGCATGGTAACAAGGCTCAGCCTGATAATAAAATATAGAGTGTCTTTTGCGCTTGACCTTGAACTGTTCTTGAGGTAATCGGATAAGTATGCACCGGCGCTACTTTTTTCCAAATACCTTTTTTTAAAGTACAAAAAATGATTTAGAAGAATATATTAGTTTACATTACATGTTTTTTTTTTTTTTTACCTTCTTATAGAAATTTTAAAATAGAAAAATAAACAAAATTAATTAAAAAAATTATAGTAATGTAATAATTTGACACTTACACCAACCAAAATATTACAGAATAATGCTCAAGGTACACTGGTGGAAATTGATTTATGAAAACACGGTTTTTTGACAAAAACGTTCTATACTATTCATTAAAAATGAATGAAATTTCATGGTATATACATATTACGTATGATAGATCTGTTACAAAAATAAATTTTTTTATATAATATTAAACATAAACAAAAAGTCAAAAATTAAATTTAGTGATATGCGAACATGGAAATTGATTTATGAAATATCACATTTTAATGGTTATTCCGAAGCAATGTGACAAAAATTTGTATAAAACAAGGTAACGTGACCTGCAAAGTAGACATAAAAAGCGTTGTACAATGAAAGCAATACATTTCAATTACAATTTTTGCGATGGGTAAACGAAGGATTTTGTCTGAAAAAGAAAGAGGTAAAATCGACGCATATTTAGAATGTGGAAGTCTGTGCCAGAAATTAGTAAATAAATTAAAAGATTTGTTAATGTGATATATAACTACAGAAAAGATACAGCAAATCATGGTAAAAATTTTAACAAAAAAGGTAATCCACGCTAAGCAAGTTACCCACGTTTACGACAGAAAAGGGGAATTCTCCAACTTACACCAAAAGCTGGTGACAGTTCGAAGCAGATTTGTGCAGATCTATCCCTGCCTGTTACTTCCAGAAGAGTTAGGAAAATTTTGCATTCTTCACGGAGCTTGAGATGGTCAAAAATAAAGCCGTGTCCAAAGCTACTTCTGCGTCACAAGCAGATGAGCTTGCAGAATTGCGAGAAGTACATGGAAATGGGTGAAAATTGGAAGAAAGTCTTTTTCTCTGACGAAAAAAGATTTAATTTGGATGGCCCAGATGTTCTGAGGTATTTTGGAGAGACCTACGAAATCTACATTCAACAGAAATTTTTTTGGCGGAACTTTGATGATTTGGACAGTGATTGCTTTTGTTGGCAAAAGAGAAATTGTATTTTTAAATTGTCGCCAGAACTCTTTTTATTATAGTTTAGTTTCAGAAAATTAATTTCTTCCATTTGCATGGAATATTAAGGTTTAAATTACATCTTCATGCAAGATAATGCAAGTATTCACATTTCAAATACGTTGAAAGATTTGTTTGACGAATAGAATTTTGTTCTTTTAGATCATCCACCTATTAGTCCTGATCTGAACCCCATCGAAAACGTTTGGGGACAGCTTGTTCGAATAGTTTATGCAAATGGGATGCAGAACGCATCACTTGTAGATTTGAAAGCTTCAGTCTGTCAAAACTGGAAATTAATTGATCAGAAATAAATCCAAAATCTTGTTTTATCAATGCCATCTAGAATAAAAGAAACTATAATGAATAAAGGCGACTTTGCTAATTATTAATTTTAATTAAATGTGACATTTCATAAATCAATTTCCAAGTTTTTATGCTACTAAAATCTAATTTTTGATGTTATGTTTTAGTTTATTAATTTGTATGAAATTTTATTTTTCTAAATTATTTGTTGTATATAGCATATATAATGTATGAAATTCCATTCATTTTTAGTTAATATTATAAATATTATGATTAAAAAACCGTGTTTTCATAATTCAATTTCCACCAGTGTATGTACCTTTAATAAGAAAAATCGTTAAAATCGAAGATGTGCTTTTCGAGTTATAACAAAAATAATGACAGCAACTTGCTGAAATATTCATTACTTTCCCTGTTTATGTTTTTCAGAAATAAGCTACTATTAATGCATTCGTCGATTTGTGACATTTGCATTCGAGCAAGATGCTTGTTTCGGCAAAATAGCAATGTTTTCATACATACCACTCCCCTATAAGTTTGTTTCATGTTTGTAAATATTTTGCTGTTTTGGCATACCGCGCATCCTTCTCATGGGATAATATCAAAAAATGACAAACAAATTAGTAACATTTGGTTACCATGATTTTAACATACCAGAAGACTATGGGGTTGTACTATGCTAGTATACATACATTAACGTATCACTTTAAGGGTAAGTGAGTGCATATGGGGGTCTGGTGCTTGACATTTGAAGATATCTATAGGGGGAACGGAGTTGTAATTTGATATCGTAATCATTTTTTTTTTATCAAAACCAAAATTTAATTTTTTGGTACCATTTTTTTGTCTGTCAGCTTATTTTTTGCAGTCTGTTTTCTTTTTTGTATGAAAATACAATGTTATTATTAAACTACAAAGTTATTCTAGTTATTATTATTGAATGATTACAAAACATTTCATTCCAAAATATGCAATAATCCAACATTCGCCATTAATAAGTCCTTCCATATGTATATATAATTTGTTGTGAGAAACCATAATGATACTTATTTTTTATAGTAAAGTTGGAGAAGAATGTTGTCCACTTCTTTTGTTTATAATAAATTCTGTTTATATCATGCAAGGGGGTAATACAAGAAGGCAATAATCAATGCATCATGTATAAAAGTGCTATTATAAATAAACTTTAGTACCTATACCTATACCAGAATGATATAAGTATTTCTTTAAAATGGCATTGTATGTAAAGTTATTTCTTACATAGTAGTGATACTTTATGAATTTCTTCACTGTATTTAAATCAGCAAAATATGCGATTAAAAAAAAATATATAACCATATCGGTATATGTTTGCAAATGCAAAAAGAAAAAGAATTTTCAGACACTAATAACGACATTATTGGGAAGAGGGCGTACAATAGGGTGGAGCGAAAAAAAAAATTTTTTTGAATATCAAAAACGGGTAGGTGCCAAAAGTTACCTTTATACTAATACATTAACTACGTGAAATTTTACCGCTGAAAAAAAATGGCTTGAGTCTGCGCTTTTGCTCCAAATATCGAAATTTTGAATAAAATTTGTCATTTTTTGACATTTTTTCAAAAAAATTAAAAAATTCCTACAGAGTTGGTTAGCATTTAAAAATGTTGCTTAGACCTTTATATTTATCTGCTTAACATATTTAAACTATAAAACAATATCTGTAGTCTGTATAATTGGAGCAAATCTGACAACTTTTTGTGAAAAATCAGCGTTAACCTCTCTATTGGAACATACAACGAAATGTTCTTTTGAATGCATTTCTTACCTAGCTGCTTTCAAAACTACTGTGTATATAACTCATAGAGGTGGTTGCATTATCCCACCCGTCTCAACCACACAATCATCTAGTCCCAGTGTTTTATTTATGTATTGAATAGTTACTTTTTTCCCGAAGACGAGTATAAGTTTTCTATATATCAAAGTAATTTATCTCTTCTTTGTATTCACTGACTTTGGATGATTTGGATTGCTGGTGTGACCTGCTGCACGTATATTTTTATACCATGTATAACAGAAGAGAAGCTGAGTAATGTATTAGGTATGTTCTTAATTGAACCTATTCAGCAGTCTATCTTCATTAAATTTTCATGCAATTAATACATTATGATTGGAAGTTCTGTTACCACAGCATTTTTTCAATCAATTACATTTTATATATAATGATTTTCCTAAAAATTGATTGTATGGATTCAATTTTTAGTATGTCATCATTTACTGTACTTATTACATTGAATATATTTTAAGAAGCTGGCTGCTTAATATTATGACGATCGTCACAGAGGATTGCAAACAAAATTTGCGTGTAAAACAACAATATTTCTAAAGAAGTTTTACTATGCTTTATGTCGTTTCCTGTGATGTTCTATAGTCTAGCAATTTCTAATAAGATTTTAGATCTATTTTTTAGGTGTGTAGTACATTTGGTATAAAACATCCCGCGGTATAAACTTGGATTATACATTTTGTGAGTGAACATATAGACGCTGATTGCCAATCTGTGCTTATATAAAGCGGAAAATTTTATTAACTTTATGAGCTGTCTTCTAAACTCCTATACCCCATTCTTTCTGAGAAATAGCTTTCCTTATGAATTAGCTTTGCAATCTCTGACAGAAATTTCTAGTCTGTTCTGAGTATCTTTTTCTCAATTTGATAAAATAATTTTTCAAAATAATTCTCTATTTTATATATATAATAAAAATTGCAATAGGAAGTGAATAGTACGTAGACAAAGATTTTCCTTATTGATCCAGTGAATCCATGTAGCTTAGAACATTTTATATCGACTTCTCTAATAATTGGCACAGAGGATATTCACTGGAGTTGAAGTAGCGAATGATTCAATATTATACACAATTCTAAGCTTACCCCATTCAAAATGGTTCACAGTGACAAATAAAATTCTCCTAATTTTAAATGAGCACTTATAGTCGATTAGAATCCGTACATTCCCTCATAAAGTACTATGCATTATATGTTTATGCCCAGGACATTTCACCATCAAATGTTGTCCACTCATAAAAAGAGGATCTAAAAGTTAATAGGAAATTACCTGGATACGAAAACACTTAGAAAACGGCATAAAACTAATGCAAAAAAAAAAGTTATTTGCAACAGCGGTTGCTTTACACATGTAGAACAAATTTTCATTGCAATTCTCGCTGACGATCACCATCACATTAAACAGCTCGCTTCTCAACATATAAAATATGCAAAAGTAGAATAAATGATGGCATACTTATAGTTGAAATATCTGAAATCATCTTTGAGCAAATCATTACGTAAAAAAAATACAATTGACTGAAAAAATGTTGTGGTAACAGAACTTCCAATCACTATTCATCAACTGAATGTAAGTTTGATAAATATAATAGATAGCCGAATAGATCCCTTTAATAGATTCCCGTGCATTACTCTGCTTGTCATTTTTTTTGTATAAACTGTGAAAATATACCTGAAGATAGTTACAGCAGCATGTGGATGCAAAGAACAGATAAACAAGGTGGAAGCATCGAAAACATGCCAAATTTTTATAAAGAAAATCGCAAATCAATGTATAAATAAAATACTGTACTAAGATGATCGAATAGTTGGGCCGGGTGGTACAGGAAATATAGCCACCTCCACGACGCATGTCCAAGGTAGTTTTGAAAACAAGAGCTTTATTAAAAACAAAAATTCGTTGTATGACCCAATAGAGTGGTAATGCTGTTTTCTTACTAAAAGTTGCCTGTTTTGCTCCAGCTATAGGGAATAAACATATTGTTTTATAGTTTAAATATGTTAAGCAGATAAATATAAAGGTCTAAGCAACACTTTTAAATACTAACCAGCTCTGTAGGAATTTTTTAATTTTTTTGAAAAAATGACAAATTTTACCCAAAATTTCGATTTTTGGAGCAAAAGCGCAGACTCAAGCCATTTTTTTTCAGCGGTAAAATTTCACGCAGTTGATGTACTAGTATAAAGGCAACTTTTGGCACCTACCCGTTTTTGATTTTCCAAAAAAAATTTTTTTTCGCTCCACCCTAGCGTACAAGGAATGATAATGTACGATATCGGAAGGTTGGGAACGGTTCGAAATCGCCTGATAATGGATAACCTTGTATATTTACAGCCCTATTCAACTTAACCTGCACAATCGACTAGACCATTGCATCTACTTGAAATTACTCCACGAGAAGGATGCACAGTGCGTTAAAATAACAAAATGTTTATAAACACGAAACAAATCTGTAGGAAATTGATATGTATCTAAGCATTTTCTTATTTTGGCGCACTTCATATTCTGCCAGAGTGGAAACATTAAAAATGTACCAATACATTGATAGAAGCGCATTTCTGCAAATACGAATACAGAAAATTACAAATATTTTAACAAGTTGTTATCATTATGTTTGTTATAACTCAAAAAGAGCATCTTCGAATTAACCAATTTTTTTTCTTAAAAGTGTAAAAAAAATGGTAGAATCTTGCAGTATAACCGAATGCACAATTAAAATCTACCATTTGGAAGGTATGATGGGTTTTACCTCCTTGGTATAGTCAAAACGATGTTAACTCTATGGTACTGCAATGTTGCATTAAAGTTACAAAACATAGAAGAAATGCAATTGACGTGTAATATTTCTACAATTTCGAAAACTCAATTCCGTTCTTATCATCTTACTCTTGGTACTTATAAAGTGAAAATGCAAAGTATTAATAGACAGAAACCATTGCAGGGTGTCCAGAATAGGCATAATGTTTACAGCCCTGTCTTTGTCTTACAATTTTCTAAAGTGACAAGTGCTATTGTCTGCGACATTTTCCATGCACATGACAACATCTGTAGCAAGCTGTAGCTATTGTAACACATTTATCATACTCGCAAAGAAAACAATGTCTGATGCAGTCTTTCCCGCTTGTCATGTTGTTTCCCGTTTCGCATGAGCTCTTCTGACAGATGTTGTACCTATATATATACATAATAGATACAGGTTTGGCGAAATTAAACTTCCGCTATTCAAAGTGCCCTGTAGCCGTTCTACTGGTTTAAAGACAAAAATATTTGGAATACAGACACTTAAGAGGTTGCGCTCGAGATTTCCAAAAAAAAAAAAATAGATTAAAAATTCACTACTAGATGACGTTACGAGTTATTGTAAAGAGAGAAAGCAAACTGAGATCCCGAAATACTGAAGGACCAGAGGTTTTACACAAAAAGAACCCAAGAAGGACAACAACCAGTGGCGCCAACTTACATGGGCCCATCGGGCGCGAGCCCACGCAATAATTTGACATCTCTATCCACCCATTATTAAATGAGCCCACGCAAAATTTATGTATTTGTTCAAAATTTTTTTGAGCCCACCTAAAATTTTTCAAAAGTTGGTGCCACTGACAACAACATATTTGCAATAATGCATTTGCAATTTATTACAAGAAAAATCTTCTAAGCGACATTACTAAACATGCAAATCAATGCTTTAAAACCTGCTCAATAATGCGAACCATCATATTCGATTACCCACTTCTTTTTGAAAATTTCGCTTTCTACAACTGATTGTCAACTTGTTCTTTAAATTTGTCAGAATTGTCAAACGTTCCCGGTAGGCGTTGTCTTTTTAAAATCACCATAACCAGAAATTGCAGGGAGTGAGATCGAACAATCGCGGTGGCCAAGCTGTTGATAAACATCGGCTAATCACAGATGCGACTGTAAACGTTCATCTTAATATATCGACTCAAATCGCGATGTACGGTGGGACTCCATCTTCCATGAATGTAGTTTTTCTTTTAGGCACACATTGCTGGAGAGTAGAAATAACGTAGATCCATAACATGTTATGATATAATGTCGCATTAGCAGAGCAGGTCATTAGTCCTCGAGGGGTCACTTGAAAAAAATATTATCCAATTATAAATGCAGCAGTGAACTTGCACCATACGGTCACTATCGTATCATACAAGAGTTTGGTGTGCATCTCTTTGTGATTTCACTTATCCATGATATGTAGGGTAAGTGTTGCAATCGTTTTGATAATCAAAAAAAAAAAAAAAAAAAAAAGGATGGATTTACACGTTTCAGATACTAGAGATTCCAAAAAACATATTTTTAGCAAAACATTTTTGCCGTCTGTGTGCCTGTAAACGCTCTATCTCTCGAAAAATGGAGATAGAGACCTGGAATTTTGTATGTACTTAGTAAGTAATAATGGGACGAAGCTTATTTATTATCAGTAACCACGATTATACGGAACTATTTCATTCGGACTCTCGAAAAATTCGTTCTGATGAAAGGTACATATTAATTTTTTCGATATTTTTTATTTTAAGGAATGAAGGTAAAAGGAAATCAAATATAACAAATTTTGCATAAAGATCGAAGTCGATCGGATTATTAATTGGTGAGATATTTGTAATCCTATTTTACACACTCTTCGATTTTTCATGACCCTGTATTTCAATCAAATTTCAATTCAAAGATATATTTTAATTGGAAATGAGACGCTTAATTTGACGCAGTAAAATCTTAGTTAATATGATTAATATTTTTGGAGCTATAAGGATGTTTCTTTAACGCAATTCGGTACTACTTGAGTAGTTTGGTGTTTTATATTGTCGAAATTGGTTCATCAGCAAATCCTTAATAGAGCATTACTATGTATATTTAAATATACGTTTAAAGTTTGTTTTGGAATTGCAATATATTTTATAAACAGTTTACAAGTGTTTTATTTTCATATATTATATTATTCATATCCACGATGGGTAAGTATTACGGTGGCCCCCAACGACTAGTTTCAATTGCGACAATTATGGTTATTACTTGTCTATTAGGATGTAAGTGAGCTTTGTTTATACACAGAATTTTCTATGGCCAGGAATCATCAACCGCCATTTTCACGAGAAATTGTAGAGAATTTTGCTAGTGTACGGGTCGGGCCTTCTCACCGTTTTGGTAGTACAGTTTCACTAGCAGTGCCCTTTCCGGTAAATTCCGCATTCTGTAGGGCTCATCAGATTGTGGCACAAACAATTTCTTTCTTTTTTTGTGTGTGATATTTGCATATGTTGCTGCAAAGTGCTGTTCCGCTGCGCCATCTGGTAGCGGTCTTTTTAATTATTTTTTTTCTGTCTAGGAAATCTTGAGCACATCCTCCAAAATTTCTGTTTTCCAAATATTTTACGCTTCAGACAAGTAGAACGGCCTCCAGACCTTTTTTATGTTTAATTTCGCTAACCCTGTATATATACTCTACAACTTCATGCCTTACTGGCGACTTTCCTGTCTTTGAAATGCCAGCTGTGATGTTCATAATCCACTTGGCATTTGCAGTTGTTCGAAACAGATATAACTTTTCGCAATCAACCAATGTTACATTGTATTTATAATAATTGTTTTAGATTAATTTTCTTCATGTCTATAATGACTAATTTGTTTGTTGAAACATACCTCACATAAACTTAAATGGTTTAAACTCACATTAAATTCACATAGACTTATATGGTTTATATCAGAAATAATATATTTTTTATTTAGACAATCACATGATCATACCTATCATTTTGCACTCTGTTGTAGTTGCTGCACATTTAAATTTATGTAAAAAAAATTGTTACAAGAGATTATTTTTTAAAAAATCTGAAAACTATAGACTTTCATAAACTATTTTATTAAATCAATATTAATCTACTCTCAAAATAAAGGCATAAATATATATTACGCATTAAAAAAATAAAACTCAATTTAAGTTGCAGGCACAAAATTGTAAACATCTCTTAACATTACAGTGACCATTTTATTTTCTGAATGAAGAAGGTATTCAAGGTTTTTAGAACAAAATATTTTAAATATAATTCGAAAGTCCTGAAAGAATATTATGGGAGTGTGTTTGAGATCAGGCAATTGTCAAATGGTAAAATCGATCTCAACATCAGTGACAGATGTAAATTATAACTTAATAATTTTTTTTAATTAAAATAGCAAATTACAGTTTTTGCAAGATTATGATTAAATAATAATTTTAAAAATGGACACATGTCCTTTAAATAGCAAGTTACAATGTTTGGCATAGTGTGGATATAACAAAATCCACAGTTTATATAAACATTCTTCACATTACAGAAATATTTATTAAAACATAAAATCAGGCCTAGACGTGATTTTAAGCAAACATATTACAGGGAATCTAGAAATTGTTTTGACGAAAATATAGGATTTCTTATTTACATATAAATACATTTGCACATGTTTTACTTCATGTACATACAGTTGGCAAAAAAAGTATTTGTACACTTCATTTTTTTAAATTATAATGAAATTAAACAAAAGATTTAAGCAAAAAATACTGTAATACATTGATTTAATGCATTATAATATTATAGAAGCAAAAACAAAATTAAACGAATCGATTTTTTACATTATAATAAACAAATATGCAAAAATATAATGCAAAAAAAGTTTTTGTACACTATATTAGTGTAATATAATTAATGAAAATTTAGTAAAATGATACAAATTAATATTTTGTGTGAATTCATTTAGCGTTTATGATTACTTCTAGATGGTGTGACATAGATTCCACCAACTTTTTTGTAGCGGTCTGGTTAATGTTATTCCATGACACAATAAGAGCTTCTTTAAAACTGTTTTTTACTGATACATATTTTTTTTTCGGATTTTTGCATCCAATAGCATCCGCAAAATTTCTATTGGATTCAAGTCTAAAGATTTTAGAGGAGTTACCAGTCGTCTTCGAGTATTGTCGTAAGCATGTACTAGCAATCACAGCAGTATGCTTTGGTCGTTATCCTGCAGAAAGTGAAAAGCTTCCTCTACGCATAATTTCTTGGCACGGTTTAATAAATTATGCCGCGACACATCAATGTATGTTAAACCTGTCCTTCCATTGTCAATAAATTTTAAATGTCCTGCTGCATTAGAAGCTATACACCCCAAAACTATCATATTCCCCCCAACATGCTTGATAGTTTGAAGTATACGTTTTGGATCTAGAACAGTTTTATTTTTACGCCAATTTTTTCGAATGATTGGTGGTAAAAAAAATTCCGAATTTTCCCTTATCAGAAAAAATTACTGTTTTCCAAAAATCCAATGATTTACTTTTGTATGCGAAAGCGAATACTATGCGTTTTCGTCTATTTGTTTCGCTGATGAATGGATTTTTCCTTGAGGTTCTTCCTTTTAAATCTGCATTGAGAAGAATATTTTTTATTGTTTGAGGTATTACTCTGATGCGAGAAGATGTTGCAAGGTCTCCAGCAAATTTTTGAACTGAACGCATAGGATTTTTTAAAGCTTTTTTAACAACACTCCCTTTTTCCCTCATTGTTAGTTTGCTGAGAAGTCCTGATTTTCATTGAATTTCGATGCTTTTAATTTATTCATAGTTTCTCACTATACATCCAATAGTTGTAAATGGTAATTTAATAGCTTTTACAAATTCTTGTTGCGAATTTAAATTTTTATTATGCTCAATCTTAGGATTTCATATATCTAGAGGTGCCTCTCTAGTTTTAGGTTCTATACTCAATTACTTCAAGAGCAAATTAGATTAAATGTCAGACAAACATAATATGAAAATAAAAATTATTAACAGCTTCTGTAAAAGTAGTCCTTTGAACCATAAACACTATAAAACACAATACATATCAGGATGGATAAATGTACAAATACTTTTTTTGCAAGAAATTTTTAAACTTTTCCTATTAGAAAATTATTTTACATATTTATCGAAATTTTCTGTTGTGTAATTTAAAAAGCACGGTAAACAGATTGTATTAAAACTATTTTTGACAAAATATCTGCTTTTATTTAGTTAAAAATTAAAAATTTTAGAGTGTACAAATACTTTTTTTGCCAACTGTATATAAGATCATAGACCTTACACATTGTAAAGACTATAGCAAGGGTAAACTGTTTACAGTTTCCTCATGACTATTTCAGAAAATTTTAAAACTCTTCAAGAGCATTTCAGTATTATTAGCATTTCGATCGTCTTATGCAGTTTTTTCGAGCTATACATTTTTACAATTATTTTCTGAATCATAATTTCTTATAGCATTTCTATGTATGAATACAAATATAACTGAAATAAAAGCTACTTAATTTACTTTTATTTTTTTATTTATAAATATTTTTGTTGTATTAAATTAATATAAAATGAATTACATTTGTTTTAACCCTATAGAGCAAAAACTTGTGATCATTATACTTGTGTGAAATTATGCGACTAATCGACTAATTATGCGACTTTTTCTTGCAACCGATTGACAAAATTCGAGATTTTTATTAATAATCAATTGAGAAATTTTACAATTTTTTGTGTGACAGAGTAGAGAAATTTGCGGTTTTTGTCAGAAATAATTGACGAAATTCTTGATATTTTTTTCCAACAAACAGGTAAAATCTGCGTTTTCTATTTCAATGACCGACTAATGTTCTTTTGAGATACATTTTGACGAAATTAGTGATTTTTTTTGCCAGCATTTTTTCACAAACTCAATGATATCGAATTTTTTTAAGCGATAAACTGGCAAAATCACGATTTTTTTCCCGTGACTGACTGAAGAAATTCACTTTTTTTAACGGGACGTGACTGGCGAAAATTACTATTTTTATCAAGGAACGATCTACAAATTTTGCAATATATTTCAAAAACCGACTGACGAAATCAGTTAAGTTTGGTCACGACTGATTAAAAAATGCAGAATTATGTTTACCGTGTTTGATTGACAAAATCCGAGATTCTTTCTACAACGAGTGACAGCCGAAACTTGAAATTTTTATTAACGAATCATTGTGAAATTACGTGATGAATTTCTACGACCGATAGAGAAAAAAACCTATTATTTGACATAACTGATTGAAAAAATTCGTGAGATTTGGCCGCAAATGAATTGCGAAATCTTTGATTGTATGCCACGAATGAATTCCGAAATTTACGATTTTTATAAACGATCAAGCAACACATTTTTCGATATATTACAACAGACTGACGTAGTCGATGAATATTTAATGCGATTTATTGAAGAAATTTGCAATTTTTTGCCTCGACTGACTCAAGAATTCCCACTTTTTTGGCCACAGTTGATAGAATAAGTTTGCGTATTTTATCAGCAATATATTAATAATTTTTTTTTCAATGTTTGATTGACAAAATCCACAATTTTTTTTTCTGATATCCATTAAGGATCACAATTAAAAAAACCTGATTAATGAAATTCACGATTATTTTACCAATTTAATGACAAAGTTTCCGTAATAAAATGAAGAAATTTAAGACTTTTTTGTATACGTTTGTAAAATAAGAATATTTCAAAATAAAAATATTGTGGAATTTTGCAAAAAAATCAAAATTATATTCGCGGAAAAAGTTGCATCGAGATTCAACTTCTCGGCCTAAATATACAATGGTAATCGCAGGGATGGAGGGACTGGAAAATACTGGAAACATAAGATTTTTTCCAAATTTATAATATATAAGAGCGGCACTAGGTCTGATTAAACTCATTTTTACTTTTATTAAATAAAAATATATTTTAACACATTAACCACTCTATGAGTTATATAAATTCACCTTAAAATTGATCACTGTGCAATATGAGTCTTTTTTCCTTTGCACATGAAAGTAAGATCTGAAAATGTTTTAATGCATGCAGAATTTTTAATTTAAAAACAATATGAAATAAATATTATTTGGGACGCTTCAATAATTATAAAAAAAGTAATCCTATGATATGGAAGTTTTGAAAATTACATCTTTTTAAAAGCATTTTGGGTATTACTCTGTTATTCCGTCGACCAATTTTGCCAAATTATGCAAATCGCCAGACTAATAGTCAAATTATACATAATGACATG
Source organism: Maratus speculifer (assembly GCA_964019185.1). Taxonomy (NCBI): domain Eukaryota; kingdom Metazoa; phylum Arthropoda; class Arachnida; order Araneae; family Salticidae; genus Maratus; species Maratus speculifer. The sequence continues at coordinate 20,999,804 of OZ025303.1, read as the reverse complement.
ACTTTTATTTTAAATAACGAAAAAAAAATAATTAGTAGAATTCAAATAAAAAACGAAGTAAAAATCACTTAATGACATTTTAAACACGTGAATCGTATTTAATGTCATTGAATGTGACATTCACGATCATCCATTATCGGCATTTAATCTTATACTTTGGCAATAATTTTTTGGTCGACGGGATAACCTAGTAGTACCGCATTTTAATAGTCAAAGTTTAACAATATCATTTTAGGACAGCTGTTTAGAGAATCATCAAAATATGAAATGCTTTTATTTTACATGAGAAACAAAAAGTCTTCATAAAAGGTTTCAATTTCTTAGAACATACTTCATGAACTATGTGCATTTCAGGGACCATACTCATATTATATGCTTGATCTTATTTTAAGGAAGTCGTGTAGAATGCAGCAATTAACAAATGCATAGCTTTTTTTCATCTGTATAAATATGAAATGCATTTTTAGATGGCCATTTTGTGAAAATTCACTGAAATATACTTAAGAAATGAAGTATTTCAATTTCTGTGGGTAAGGGAATGTTTTTTTAGACTGCTACTGACTGAAAACCCTTTGAAACAAATTTCACAAACAAATGGTTTTTCCTCTGAATGGGTGAACAAATGTGCTTTTAAATGAGACTTCCGTGAAAATCCCTTGGAACATAGTTCACAAATAAAAGATTTTTCCTTTGTATGGGTGAGCAAATGTAATTTTAAGTTATACTTGCGTAAAAATCCTTTGGAACATATTTCACAAACAAAAGATTTTTCATTTGTATGGGTGAGTAAATGTTCATTTAAATGACTTCTTCGTAAAAATCCTTTGGAACATATTTCGCAAATAAAAGGTTTTTCTTTTGAATGGGTGAACAAATGTTCTTTAAAATTATCCCTACGTGAAAATCCTTTGGAACATATTTCACAAACAAAAGGTTTTTCCTTTGCATGGGTAAACAAGTGAGATTTCAGCGAACAACTTTGTGAAAATCCTTTGGAACATATTTCACAAACAAACGGCTTTTCATTTGAATGGATGCGCAAATGATTTTCTAAATGCTGTCGCACTAAAAATCCCTTTGAACATACTTCACAAACAATTTTTTTTTCCTTTGTGTGGGTACGAAAGTGCACTTTGAGGGTACTACTTTGTGAAAATCCTTTGGAGCATATTTCGCAAACAAAAGGTTTTTCATTTGTATGGGTGCGCAAGTGTTCCTTAAGATTACCACTCTCTGAAAATCCTTTTGAACATATTTCACAAACAAATGGCTTATCCTTCGTATGAATACGCAAGTGTTTGTTCAAATTAGAAATTTTTGAAAATCTCTTCGAACATGTATCACAAACAAATGGTTTTTCCTTTGTATGGATACGCAAGTGGTCTTTCAAATTACAACTTTGTGAAAATCTTTTCGAACATATTTCGCAAACAAAAGGTTTTTCTGTTTTATGGATGCGCAAGTGTTTTTTCAATTCATCACTTTTTGAAAAATCTTTGAAACATATTTCACAACACAAAGTCATATCTGTTACTTGAATATGAGGCGCTGACATTTTCTTCACAGAAAATATTTATTTTCATAGAAATCAGAAGATAAAATGTCTGCATAAAAAGATACTTTCATGAAATTCTCCCAAAAAATGCTTTATATCTTAAAAAGAAAAAAGTCCTTTTGACTTTTTTCAAAGGTAGACCTTTGAATCTAAAGTGAAGAAAAAAGAAATTAATAAAAACTTTAATTGCAAAGACCTGTACATTGTGTCGAATTTCAAACAATTTAATAACTTATAGAGTTACAAAATGAAAATAAGAAAAATTAGTTGAAACTATTTTTATAAATATATATTTTGACATTTAAAAACATGTATTGTTTTCAGCAGAAAAAGAGCATTATTATAATTCTTGACAATATTCATTAAAATTTCGATTGCATTCTTACATTCAAATTTTTGTTTAAAAAATTCAAACAAAGCAACTACCAGAAATACACAGAATTCTAAGATCCGCACAACCTTTGGTTCTAAGCTGTATGTATTTGAGGGAATCTGCAGTATAAATCTTTAAAAATATGGATGGTTTATAGTAATAAATAAGCATCAGCAATGTCTTGTGTAGGATAAGAGTTTTAAACCTTAAATATCATTATCAAAGCACATTCTTGATTAATTTAAAATCAAATAGTAGCATAAAAATAAGAAGCTAAAATTAGAAAACAACAATTTGATTAGAAATAATATAATGAAATATAATGTTCTTGACATCTTGTAGCATTACAAATTTGAAACAAAAATAAATTCAGACAAATATTTAGAAAAAGAGCTTAATACTACCAGGGATATTTCTGATGAAAAGGTTTTATAACAATCTTCAGTAATAAATTTTTCGATGAATTAATTTTTCAAGAAAATATAAAAAAAAAGTAAACCATAAAGAAATGATTTACAAAGAAATGTTTAACTGTTTTTCTGGTCTGCACGAAAAAATAATATTTGTATTATTGAAACACAATATAAATTTAATAGTCTCTTCACTAAGAAAATTAAAAAAATTAATTTCAACAAAAAAGGATCCAACACCAAAAGAGGTATTATCTGGTGTATATGCCCTTCCTTTTAGAACTAATAGCAATAGATTAATAGAATACATCGGAATAATCAAAATAAAAAAATAAATAAAAAGACCATCAATTTTTTTCTTTCGTTTCTTTCTTTCCTGTAAATTTCAATAAGAATATCACAATAGATTTTATCATACAAAACTCATATTCCCAACATCCAATCATCATGCATCAACTACCAAAAAATCCATAGAAATTCCATGTAAAAAAGAATCAAGTATGTAACGACATCCTGTCCTACAATATCACTAGTTTATGGTTCAAAATCCTGAAAATAAATCTTTAAAAACTTGAGCAAAGTGACACATTAATTTTCTGGTACGGCAGCTAAATATTTTCTTCTACTCAAATTTAATTTGAAACAGTACTACTTCGATTTTCCAGCTGCATAATTAAAATGGAAAGTGACGGATGAGACGAGTGATGCAATACAATAAATGAAACTGCAATTGATAAATATTTTATCTTCTTAAGTCTAATTCAAGAAAGTGCTACTTCTACTTTTGAATCTAATAATAACTGGGAATCTAATAATAACTGGCTCTCTCATTTTTAAACTGAAATGACGTATTTGTATGATGAAACAACAATTAGTTATTAAAGTATTCTCTGATGAAGAGTGGGTAGGCTTGAAAGTACTAACAAGTTTTAAATAAAGCGTATATTTTAAACTTGTAACATCTCCTTGATTATTTTAATTGCCTAAGAAGAATTGCCTATTTTAATTGCCTGATTATTTTAATTGCCTTAAGAAGAACAGCGAATTTTTGGGTAGGCTTGAAAGTACTAACAAGTTTTAAATAAAGCGTATATTTTAAACTTGTAACATCTCCTTGATTATTTTAATTGCCTAAGAAGAATTGCCTATTTTAATTGCCTTAAGAAGAACAGCGAATTTTTCAAATTTCATATTATATATTTTATACAGAATTTCTGTTGCTTGGACTTACAGAACTCCAAATCTGCTGATATTTTCATTTATGCTTTGCATGTATTATTGGAACAATCAGGTGACATAGTTTACTCTTGTGTTGTCTTTCCAGTGACTAAATTTAAAATTGCTTTTGAGGAACTTTTTGAGTGTGCGAGAAATACAAGTGACACCACTGTAACTTATGGGCTAAATTTTAAATGATTTCTGTCTTTTAGCTTCTTCATACCAAACCAACACATTTTCTCCGTATCTTTAGTCAGCCTGACAGGTTTTTTTATCATCATACTTACACATAGTTCTTTTGATTTTTTTTTTTTTTGGGGGGGGGGGAGGGAACACAGCTAATTAAAGAATCGGATATTGCAAATATCTAGATAATCAAACATAGATTAAAGATTTACGATGCTACTGATGGATCGATAATGGAGTATTTAAAATACTTCCTTCATTTTGTAAACGGACATCAGTACCTATCCTGTAACAATATTTTGCTGTTCCAATTCTTCAATCATTTAATTACCCAATCCGCCCTGTTTTAATTATAGATGCATTTAACTTATTTATCATCAAATTCTGAAATATGTCCCAATCCAATTGTAAGCCACCAATCATAAATTTTCGAAAAATTTCATTTTTCAAAAAAATTTATCTCCAACAGAAATAAAAAAAAACAGCAGTATTCTATTTCATTTTGGACTATTTCGAGAGGTGCAGTGTTTAGTTCAATCAGCCCCCTCCCTATTTTTGAGTATGCCATGATTTTAATGTGGATTAATATATGATGAACGAGAATGACCATTTTGCTGCATGACAGCAGAAAAAAACAGTTTAATATATACAGGCAGGAAAGTGGGGAATGAGAAAAAAGGCGGAAAAAAATTTCCATCTATACAATGGCTCTAAACTCTTATAATTTAAATGTCATTTTAACAGCTAATTATGCAATAAAAATTAAATGTAGCCGCATGTATGATTGCTTAAACTTAAAAAGCAGGTCTAAAAGGTGTAAATCCAAATATATCTGATCAACTTCTATGAAGCAATTATTAATTTTCAAACACAAATATTATTCTTACTGGTTTAGCTGTTAAATTCCTCCCCCCCTCTTTTTGTTTTCCTTTAAAAAAATCTCCTTGCTTAATTGATATCTGCTTCAAAAATACATCTCAAAAAATGTATCACAGAAATAATTCAAATGTGTTGTATAAATAGTAAAAATTATTCTTCTCCAAAAAGAAACTTCTTTGCACTTTGAATTTTTAAAGCTTAAAAAAACTTTCATTCTTGAAAGACATTTATATAACGAATTTGAAATACCGTAAAATACCGTTAATCCGCCCCCCCCCAAACGTGACGAAAAATCGTACAATACTTAGAGGAGGGCGCTTACACGGGATTTTTCCGCGATTGTTCAGCAAAATTTACAAGAATGAATCATGATGAAATGAATGAATCGTTGAATGAATCATAAATTTTGATACTTGAAAAAATTTGGGGTTTTTTTAACGTAAATTCTGTCGAAAAACGCAGAAAAAAGGAAATTTGTAAAAAAAATGCCAAAACAAACATGAAATCAATTAAAAAATCTCGAAAAAACGCACATTTCATCAAAGATTCATGATTCATTCATTTCATAATGATCCATCCCATTCTCAATCGCCTTTGAGAATGGGGTGGGAGGGCGCTTTCTCGGGATTTTTTGAAAATTTCAAATTCTTTATAAAGTGGGGAGGGGCGTTTGATCGGGAAGGCAGATTAACGGGATTTCACGGTACTTATATGAGCTCACTTTTCAATTTATGCCTCTTTTGAGCAATAATTTAAGACCTAAACTTCAAAGGTTTGAGTAGACACAATATCCTGTTACTAAATTTTCAGCACCTCCCCTCCCCTTATTTTCCTTCCAAATTTTTCTCTGCATTTTTGCATCAATTTAGAGAATGTCCAAAATTTCTATAAAAAATGTAGAATTGCTACTTTAGGAGGAACACTTTCATGCCTGTATATAAAAATAAGGAGGGAGAAATACATTTTTCATTTAATTTTTGACTGGATGGACAAGGAAAAGGGGGGGGGAAGTAATTTCATCAGTCTTCTTTTACGCCAGGCCTGTCCAGCCTTTTACAAAGCAGGGGCGCATCTCAACTTTTGGCAAGCAATTAGGGGCGCCATTATTAAAATGGCTCAAAACATGCAAAAGAATCATATTTTTGATATTAAAAGCATTTTATACATGCGAATGAGACTTAATGTCCCTATAAATCTAAAACGCCATGTTTAAAAAAAATACTACAAAATTGTAGTAAATTTTGAACAATACATTTTTTGGCGAGGGATTATCTCAAACAATTTTGAATTGATAGAAGCCAGAAAATAAAATATCATCTATTATTAAAATAAAATGACAGTTGGAGATACTGTTAGTTTTTTTGGGGGGGGAGGGGCGCGTACTCTGCAAATCTACAGTTTTTTTGGAAGGTCTAAATTTGACATTGAGAAAGCATGAAAAAGCCTGAAAAAATTATCATTAATAAATGATTGTTAATAAGTTATTACTAAGATTATTAGTGAATTGACCAAAATCGATTATACTAAACAGAAACACTGTCTTCATGCAGAAGTAATCGAAAATCTATTGACGTGATGCAGATATTCAAAAACATGGTTCGAATTTCTTTGTGAAATACATCAATTTGAACTCCTACACTTTTTATACCACTGCATGCGCGGACAAAAACTTAACACGAATAGCTTCTGTAGTATCTCAGGCGGTAGTGTTTTTGTCATTTATGTGCTCCTATATATCAGCATTAGATGGAGAATCTCCAATTTCTAAATGATTCACTTTAATTTAATTTTCACTGTCCGGCATATATTTTCTTATAGAAGTAGAGTCGAAATCCTGTGTTTACAATTGCAAATAAGTTAAAATAAAACATTGATAGACTGAAAAAGATTTTTTGTTTGTTATAGCATGATTCTTAAGATTTTAGATGTTTGCTATAAAAGGATAAATTAGCATTAAATATCTTAGGAAAACAATGTCACCAAAATTTTCGCTTGTTATATCCGTGAGTCTGTTATATACCGGGTTCGCTACAATGGGGTTTGATTGTATATTACTTCTCAATGTATTAAAAAAATTATTGCCAGCATTTATTAATTCCTCTCGGCATAATTTTCTCAAAAATATTTATAAAGCATAACTACAAATTAGTAAAGAAATGCAACAATACATGAATAATTAAAAGGAAAAACTAGTCGTTGGGGGCCACCGTAATACTTACCCATCATGGATATGTATATGAAAAAAAAAAGTGTGAAACTATTTATACAATGCATTGCAATTCAAAAACAAAATTTAAATATTGTTAATATACATAGTAATGCTATATTAAAGAACTGCTGATGTACCAATTTCGACAAATTATATAAAACGCCAAACTACTCAAGTAGTACCAAACTGCGTAAAAGAAACATCCTTATAACTCCAAAAATAATAATTCTATTAATTAACAATTAACTGCGTCGGAATAAGCGTCTCATTTCCAATTAAAACATACTTCTGAATTGAAATTTGAATGAAATACAGGGTCATGAAAAATCGAAGAATGTGGAAAACAAGATTTCAAATATCTCGGCAACTAATAATCCGATCGACTTCGTTCTATATGCAAAATGTGTGTTATTTTATTGCCTTTTACGTCCATTCCCTAGAACAAAAAAATTCGAAAATTTTTATATACCTTTCATCAGAACGAATTTTTCGAGAGTCCGAAAAAAATAGTTTCGGATAATCGAGGTTGCTGATATTAAATAGGGTTCGTCCCATTCTTACACACTAACTACATACAAAATTTCAAGTCTCTATCTCAATTTGTTCGGGAGATAGAGCGTTTACAGACAGACAGACTGACAGACAGACAGACAGACAGACAGACAGACAGACAGACAGACGGACGGACGGCAAAATTTTTTTTCTAAAAATATGTTTTTCGGAATCTCCACTATCTAAAACGTGTAAATCCGTCAAAAAAAATTTTTCGATTTTCAAAACGATTGCAAGACTTACCCTATACTACGTATGATGGGTAAGTAAAAAGGACTAATGTGTTGTTGCATTTTTTATAATACGTTGCATGTGTTATAATTGTTGATATGTGAAATACACTTGTAGAGATTTTTAAAACTTATCTCAAGAAAATATCAATGATTTTAAATAAAGTATCCTTTAAAAGGGAACTGTATTTAAAAGTTTTAAAAAAAAGTTTTGTAACAGGAAATTTTCAGAAAGGCGCCAAGAAAACATGCTAAGGCCCAATGGTGGCCGTGGGTGCCGCATTGGACAGTCCTGTTTTATGCGAATGTGGACTAATATGGGACTAATGAGAATGGCTAATCTGCTGTATAATAGAAAAAAAATTAATTTTTTTTCCAAAAAAAAAAAAAAAAAACTAAAAAATCATCTTTTTTTAATATAATTCTAGAAATTTTCAGGTGCGAGGGGGCTGTGGCTCCATAAGACCCCCCCCCCCCCCCGAATGCACACATCTATCATGGGTGTATTAGCTCGAATTTGCCATTTTGAATAGTTAAAAAAGAAAAAGAAAAAAAACTATTTGATTTTTTCCTCTCCAGCAAACTTTAGAAAGAGTACTTACATTGTGATGTAGATTTAAAGCTTATATGAAAAATTTAATTGATTAAAAATGTTTGTCACATTACAAATATATTAATTCGTCATTTTTCTAAAGCTTTTCTTGTAGCTTCTGCATAACATAAATTTCGATTTTTCAAAAATCTGTAAAATAAATTAAAACATTAAAGAAAAAGAAGTTAAAAAAAACATTTTAAACAAAACAACCTTGAAAGAAAGCAATGAACAGAAATCTGCAAAATTCTAAAATACACACAATCTCTGGTTTCAAACTGTGCGAATTTGACAGAGTTTACTGTATATTTGTTCTATTAGCAATAGTGAAAACATATTGATTTTCTATTAAGAAAAGATTGAAATGTAGCTAATTATTCAATAAAAGGAACTGAAATATTAAATAAATAGTTCACAAGAAAAAAAAACAATGCAATATTAGCCAATTTTCATAAGAGTTTACAATAGATCAGTTTCAACTGACATCACACTATCGCAATCAATTTGACAACCTTTGTTTGCCTGTCAGTTTTTCTCACTTTGATTGTGCTAAATGATAACATTGACTAAAAAAATTGCTGATTTTTGGTTGGTAAAGCTTGGACCTGGTTAAAGAAAGTAAAGACCTAGAATCAACTGAGTGGCAAGAATGAAAACAAGTCCAAAATTACTATTATTCAGACCTCTAGAGCTGAATACTAGAAAATGAAAATCAGCAGAAGATATACCATATATACCTCAAAAAATAACAGACAAAAAGAAAAAAAAGAACTTCAAAGAGAAGGTATTGACTAATATGCAAGCCTAAGAATAAAAAAAATAAATAAAATATTGAAAAAACTTTGCTAGCAAATCGGTGGTGAGGCACTCCTATTATGTTTGTATAATACAAAATCAAAAATCTGGAATGCTCTAGATCTTGGCAATTCTGAATCTTAAATCATTTTCAATTTATTTCTTAAAAAAATTAATCTACCCTCCTTCCTTGATAAAAAAAAAAGTATGTGATTTATATTGAGGGCACATTTCCAATCACTGAAAAATGACAATATTAAAGCAGATATTTTACTAGAAAAATTTTTAATAGGTTAAAAAAAATCCATCCAGTTTTTTTCCTGTGAATTATTGCATATACCGTATTTTCGGGCGTATGCGCCGCACCCACCGTAAGCGCCGCATCTCCGAAAATGCATTAAAATAAAACAAATATTCATCAGAAGCGCCGCACCGCCGTATGCGCCGCATTTACGAAAATACATCAAAATGTTAAAAATTGCGTTATATTCAGTGTTTTATTCGCGTTTTTTTTTAACATTTGTAATATAAATCCAATTTCAAATTTAGTATATTTTTTATGATAAAATTGAATTTGAATTCGTGCAGCCTTTATTTCACGATTTTTTAATACGTTTTTTATAGTTTGTAACGAAGTTTGCAGGGTTTTATCGCGATATTTGACTAAATTTGCAGGGTTTTATAGCAATATTTGACGAATTTGCAGAGTTTTTTCGCGATACTTGAAAAAATGTGCGTTTTTTTATGGGGATGAGCAAATCATGAATCATGATGAATTGAATAAATCATGAATATTTGAATGAACAATGAATTTTGATACTTGAAGCAATACTTGAAAAAGAAAAATTGCGTTTTTTTTTTTAAAAAACGTAAATTCTGTCAAAAAAGCGCAGAAAAAAGGAGAAATTTGTAAAAAAAAGCATAAAAAGAATGAAATCCATTAAAAAAGTCTCGAAAAAAACACACATTTCATCAAAGATCCATGATTCACTCATTTCAACATGATTCATACCGTTCTCTTCGCCTTTGAGAACGGTATGAATCAGTATGAAATGCATGAATCATGAATCTTTGATGAAATGTTTGTTTTTTCGAGATTTTTTAATAGATTTCATGCTTTTTTTTCAAATTTCTCCTTTTTTTCGCCTTAATTTACGCTTTCTCTCGTTTTTTTACGGTTTATTTATAGATACGACATATTTGCGTTTTTTCTAATAATTTTGTTGACAATTCTTTTTGGCATTCTTTATGGCGATCCTTTGAGAAATTCACGATTTTTCCGCGATCTTTTGACATAATTTGTGTTTTTTAAAAAAATTTGACATATTTCGCGTGTTTAATGCAATCTTTCTTCGAAATGTGGGTTTTTTAGCGATACTTCAGCGAAATTTATGATCTTTTTGCGATCCTTTCAATAAATTTGAGCAATTTCTCGTGATTCTTTGACGAAATTAGCGTTTTTTTCAGCGATTTTTTTATAGTGGGGACTAGCGTTTGATTGGGCAGGTCGGATTAACTGGATTTTACGATAATAAAATTAGTTTTTCAAGTGATCCTTTCATGAAATACACATTTTTCTTTTTACATATTCGCGCTTTTCCCGCGAACCTTTGATAAAAGTCGTGTTTTTTTCAGCCGATCCTTTGATAAAATTCTTGCTTTTTCTGCGAATGATTGACCGAAATTAGGTTATCATTTGTTGAAATTCGCGATATTTTTTATGCTTCGCATTTTCTTCCTGATGATTGACTTTTCACAATTTTCAGAAAAATTCCGATCAGAATCACCTCTGTAATGAATATCCCTGCAAGGGGGGAAAAATATATCGTATCCGCCGCCCCGGCAGAAGCGCCGCAGTAAGCATAATTTTAACTTTTAAACTCGTATGCGCCGCGGCGCTTACGCCCGAAAATACGGTACATCAGAAATATGTTTAAAATACTAAAAAAAGATACTACTTAAAAAAAAAAAAATTAAAACTGAAGTAAATATTTTTGATATATTTTTTAAATATAAAAGTAAACAAGAACATATCTGAATTACAACAAATTCTTGGTAACAAATTTAATTTTCTTTATATTTCTTACACTAAACATGTCCAATAATTTCTGCTGCATCACCAATTTTGATTTTTCCATGATAACCTTCTCCTTCATTTTATAAATAATGAACAAACATCATTACATGTCCTGTAATGATGTTTTGCTGTTCCAATCCTTTGATGATTGAGCAATCCAATCCGCCCTATTTTTATTATAGAAACATATAACTTATTTATATATAATATAAAATATAACTTTAAAATATCAAATTATTTATATATGCTATAAGTGATCCATTAAAATAAAATAAAGTGGCAAAAATACCTTTTAATTTTACATGTTTCGTGTGCTCTGGCGGCAACTTTTTCAAGAACAAAAAATAATAAAAGAAAATTTTCGCGAAAATAGCTTCAAATTAAAAATAAACAAAAATGCATAAATCACATGAACATAAGCTTAGTGAAATACAATGGAAAAAATTAAAAATAAATAAAAGTTTGTAAAATTCGCACATGAAATATTACATATTACTGTTTTAAAATCCTTCACAGCATTTCCTTCCAAATTTTAGGGAGCTCCTTGGAGGCAAATTCATTGTAAGTATTGTCTCTACGTATGAAGATTTCTATTGATTCTATGAAGCTATTTTAGTGAAAATTTTCTTTTATAATTTTTGTTTTTGAAAAGGTTGCCGTCAGAGTACGTGAAACATGTAAAATTAAAAAGTATTTTTTTCCATTTTATTTTATTTTAATGGGTCACTTATTGCATATTATAAATAATTTGATAACTTATTTATCATACAATTCTGAAATGCGTCCCCATTCAAATTCCCTCATCAATTTTCAACAAATTCCCTTTTTGAAAAAAATTTCATTACTAATTTCCTAAGCTTTGCAGATTAAAATGCAAACTGCTTATTTTGGATGGTATGCTTTTATATTTTTCATTATTTTTTTTAATTTTTAGTTGAAAAATAATTCTAGCAATTTTTTTTTTTTCTGTATAGCAAAAACTTTTATTTAGAAACCCAAACTTGATAATGTGATTGTGTAAACATTCCACTTTCAATTTCAGGTAGTGAATTGAATAATCAAATACAAACAGCAGATAATTTTCTACTTTACAGTGTATGTTAAGTGGGCGTTTTTGGCAGGCATTCTAATTTTGTAATAACTGATTATATCATTAAAAAAAATTGTTACACAGCCTAATTTACTATTATTTCAACTTGCAGAAAATTTGAAAGAAATCAGTCAGCTTACATAAAAGATCCACTTTTTTTTTGTTTTTTACAGTATTGAAAAGAAAAGGGTTTTTTTTTCATTCTTTTTTTTACAACATACTTTACAACATACTTTACAACATACTTCTTTGCTTGCAAAGCAAACTTGTTGACACATTCACAGTCTTTTTAATAATTAAAAGAATAGAATTTCTGTAAATTCTCCTCATGCAAAAAATCAGGAAAAGAAAAGCTTTATTATTATTTTTGGAGGGAAGTTGACTTATACGAGAGTTTTGACTTTTCCTTAATTTTAATAACATAAGTTAGGGGATCGACTCATATGTAAGTATATATTGTAGAAGATTTAGTGGTAAAAATGAAGTATATTCAAACACAAAATTATTAAAATATAATGCCCTAAAATTAAAAATAAAATACCCCTCTTTAAAAAAAAAAAAAATCTATACATGGTTTTTTCTACATAACAAAACATTAGAAAATCTATCCATAGAAGAAGATATAATTTTGATAACATTCTGACCAAACGAAATCTTAATTTGGTGCCCTATACCTAATACACCTTCTGTTCTGGTAGCGCCTGGGGCACGTGCCCCCCCCCCTCTAGTTTCGGGCCTGAAATGGTGCAAAGAAATTAAATTTGGATGTAAAAGGGAGAAACAAAATGACTATCTTGGTACAAACATGATTAAAATAACCCATAATTTGTAGCAGACATTTTCATTTGGCACAAGATTATAAGTGACAATTTTCTAGATTTATTCAAATGGCACAAATATTTTTTCAATAGGAAATTTTACATAATGAATGCAATGAAATAAGTATGATATAGAAACAAGACACATTATAATGCCAAAAAAAAAAATCAACGCTATTAAATAACCGGTGTTATATAACAAATACTATTTCAACTATGTTGATTATGGGATCTATATAAGATTAAATATGACATTACAAAGAAAAAAAAAAAGTTGTAAGTGGTACATTGTTGGTACGTGTAGCTTCCTCGCATGAGAATAGACAAGTATCATTTTTAAAAATGCAAGAAAGCAATAAAAGATTTATTTATTATTATTATTATTTAATCAGTACAACCACCACACTTATTGGCAACAGATCAAATATTATAAAGACATTGGAATTTTAGATTTTTTGTTTCGTAAATTGTTTTGATATTTTATGTAATTTTTGATAAAATTTATTTATATAAATTTTATGCAATCAATTATTTAAAAAATATTTAATTTCAATAGAATAGAATTAGAACCGAATTCACTCTAGCTGTCGCGGACAGCTCCCTCTGTTTCTCTTTGTAAAGACTGAACGCACCTCCAAATGATTTTTAATGGAACTTCAACTTTTGTATGAAAACTGAACTCTTTTTTTTTCTTTTTATTAAAACTGAACTAAAACTAAAAATGTTTAGAATGTTTTTTTGACGTTACTATGGTGATGTAGATTTGTTTTAGAAGAATTGTTTTGTTTTGAACGAAGCTGTGACTTCGTATTTAATGAAAATATTCGAATTTAATGTTAAACAAACGTAACCTTGTAAATACTATTGTAATATAATGTACATAATTTTAAAATTAATGCCTGCAACTTTCTTTGAGTATGATTCATTGAAAACCAGCCTGGCGCGGACCCGATATTACTGAAATGAAGCAGCCAGAACTTACCTGATCGAGAGAGAGGGTAAGTAGAAGATTTTGATCTTTATATTTAGCTGCTAATATATTAGAAAAGAGTTTTCATATATATTTATATGGCGCACGAATTCAGGGACGCCAGGTGGTTTCAATTAAATGAAGAATTGAATATAGAAATAAATAAGTGTTAAATGCTTTATTCTATTAAAAGATAATAATACTGATAATATTGATATTTAACATATTTTGAGAACAGGATTATTTTGAAAGTTATTGAATTGTTGTATTTTGAAAAGTAATAATATTTCAAATTATTGATTAAAAAATGTCTGATCTTGAAAAATTAAAGAAGAAACGTACGGTTTCTCGATCAGCAACTACAAAATTAATTAATACTTGTGAAGTGTATCTTTCACAAACAGAACATGAAATTTCCATTCTTACGGAACATATTGATCAGTTAAGTACGAAATACAGCAATTTAATGGCTTTAGATGAACAAATTCAAAATTTAATGAAAAATGACAGCAATCTAGAAACTAAATTTGAAACTGCTGAAAGTTATTCCGAGAAAATAATTTCAATGAAATCGAAATTAACTTATGTTGTTAAAACGAAAGTTGAGCCTGAGTGTTCTGTTAAGAAAACGAATTCAATGAATGAGACTATTTTAACAGAAAATTTAGCTGCTTGTTCTCATTGTAAAGGGAAGTTACCAAAATTGAACACTGATAAATTTAGTGGAGATCCCGCTCATTGGTTAACTTTCTGGAACCAGTACGATAATGCTATACACCAGAATGACAGTTTAAACGATATTGATAAATTTAATTACTTACATTCTTTTCTTGCCGGAGCTGCTGCTAGTGCAATTGGTGGTTTTTCGCTTTCAAGTGAAAATTATACAGCAGCTATTGAACTACTTAAAAAGCATTTTGGTCGTAAAGACTTGATAATTAATACTCATATGGGAAAATTACTGAATTTAGAAACTGTTAAGAATGTAAATAACATTTTCGCACTACGGAAACTGTATGACAGTATCGAAACGCAAATCAGAAGTTTGAATTCTCTTGAAGTAAATTCCGGTACATATGGTACGTTACTTACCCCAATTTTACTGAAATTAATTCCCAATGAGTTAAATTTGGAATTTCAGCGTAAACGAAAGTCACAGGAAAATCTTTTTGAAGTTAATGAACTACTTGATTTTTTACGGGCTGAGATCGAATGCAGAGAAAACACGATTCAAATACAAGACAGGCTCATTGTTCAAAATCCACCCCAAGTGCAGAGGGATAGAAAAATAAAGTTCCTACTGCTGCGTCATTGAAGGTTACATTAATCAGTGTATCTTTTGCGGAGATTCCGCTGAATCAGTTAAACACATTTCTGCAGTCTGCTCTAAGTCCGTAGCAGAAAGGAAAGCATATTTAAGAAAAAACGGAATGTGTTACCTCTGTATGAAAAAGGGAAATCATTTAGCAAAAGATTGCTTTTCAAAAATAAGATGTGAACATTGCAGTGGAAAACATAATTCTTTAATTTGTGATAAGGGTAATAAAGTTAGAGAAAAATTTCACTTTGACGAACAAAACATGTACACAGAAAGTTTTATTGCAAACTTTAATTGTAAAAATTTGCGGAAATAATGAAGATAAGTTTGTTAGATGCTTAATAGATTCTGGATCGCAAAAATCCTACATTTCAAAGTTTGTTGCTGAAGTGATGCAATATGAAAGTTTAAGTGAGAGTAACATTATTCATAGTTTATTTGGTGGAAGGGAAATGTCTGAAATTCATAAACAGTTTGTTGTAAATCTGAGTAGTGTAAAAGGTGATTACAAATGTAATTTTAAGGCTTTTGATCAAATTAAAATTTGTTCTGATGTTCTACAAATTGATGTAAGACCCCTGTTAAATGAGCTCAAACAAAATAGAATCTTTTTGAATGACACTATCCGTATGAAAAATAAGCTATTGTTTGAATCTTCGCCAACTGAAATTCATGTTCTGATAGGAGCAGATATTGCAGGAAAGTTACTTACGGGCAAGATAAGAAAATTAAGATCTGGTTTAGTATGTGTCGAAACTTATTTAGGATGGACTATTATGGGAAAAGTTCCTTTAGAAATAGAAAATAAAATTGATAACTCATTTACCTTTTCGATGTATGTGTCAGATTATAAAATTGCTGAATTATGGAATCTTGATACTCAAGGCATTTTAGATCCATCCGGTAATGAATCTAAAAAGGAATTGCATGAGCAAACACTGCAACATTTTCTTTTGACGGTAAAAAGAGATGAAGAAGGCAGATTTGAAGTCTGTTTACCTTGGGTCGAAGGCCACCCCCCACTCCCTAATTATCGAGAAATCGCTGAGAAAAGATTAAAGAATACAGTAAAAAAATTAAGAGACAAGGGTTTCTTAGAAGATTATGAAGCGGTTTTCAAATCTTGGAAGGAAGAAAAAATTATAGAAACTGTACCTGAAAATGAATATTATAATTCTTGCCATTATTTACCCCATTGTGCCGTTATTAGAATGAATTCCAAAACAACCAAAATAAGACCAGTATTTGATGGGTCGGTGAAAATTAAGGGGTTTCCTTCAATAAATGATTGTGTTGAAAAGGGGCCTAATTTGATAGAAACTATTCCTGCAATTATTAACAGATTTCGTGAAAAGTCAATAGGTGTAAGTTCTGATATAAAAAGAGCCGTTTTGCAAATAGGGCTTAACCATAATGATCGTGACTTTTTGAAGTTCCTGTGGTGGGAACAAGGGAATCCAGATCAGTTGAAGATATATCGACATAAGAGGGTCGTTTTTGGAATATCCAGTAATCCTTTCTTATTGAGTGCTACTTTAACAAAGTTAATGAATGATGTTCCTGAACATCTCAGAGCGACGGCTAAGAAACCTTCTGAATCTTGGTATGTTGGCAATTTAGTCACAAGTGTAAACAATGAAGATGATTTAAGTAAATTAAAAAATGATTCGATTGAAATTTTGGCTAGTGCTAAATTCGAACTGCAAGATTGGGCTTATAATTTGCCATTGACGAACCAAATTGCCTGTAATGACAGCTTTTCGGAAATTTCATCATCTGATAATTCAAGATTTGATACTTTTGAGGATCCTAATGAAAGGAGAACAGTCCCTATTCTTGGTCTCATTTGGGATTTGTACGATGATACTTTGAGTTGTGATATTAGAAGTTTAAACGAATCTAATAATAAATTCATCACAAAAAGAATTTATGAGGAAGAGAAGGTATCCAAGTTAGAATCAACAGAACAAGATAATCTTCTCTTAAAAAATGCTGTTGAATCTCTCTCTGTTGTAAATGATGAACTAAAGAATGCCAATATTTTACTCAAAACAAAACTGGAATTTGCTGAAGCTTCTACAACTGCCTCTCATCAAGCTGAATCTGGAACAAATGATGAAACTGAAAATCTGAAAAAAGTTCATCAAGAAGAAATTAATGAACTAAGTGATTCACTTGAAAAGCATACAGCTGAAGCTAAAGAAATATTAAAATCTGTTAATAAAATCCTTGCAAATTCACAAGAAGTCATTGAAAAACAGAATAAAGAAATAATATCAATAGAAGAAGAATGTACATCATTAAAAGAACAATTATCACAAGTGCAATCTGGGATGAAAGATATGGAAGTAAAATTGTAATCTTTAACTGAGAGCTTTGATCTTGAGAAACAGAAAACATCTGAGTTAGCTAATGAATTAGAGGCAGTTAAAGAAAAAGTTGCAAAATTTAATTCATTAGAAACAGAATACTTGGCCTGCAAGAATGAAATGGCTACTTTGGAAAAGGCTAGCCTTGATTTAGAAGAAAAACTTCTTCTTGTTTCGAAAAAGTCTGAATGTGAAATAAGCTTTAAAGAACAGTTAGAGAGTAAGAGCAAAAAGCTAGAAGAAGCTCTTAATACCATCGATTTACAAAAAGATGAAATGAAAAATCTGAGATGTGAGAACAGAAAGTATTCTGGGGAATTTGTTAAGTTTAAAAATGCGAAGAAAAATCTTGAGAATGAATTTAACAATATTTCTTCTCAAATTGAATCTGAAATGAAGCTTAAAGAGCAACTGGAAAAAGAATGCAGACGATTAGGAGAAGCTGTTAATACTGTCAATTTACAAAAAGATGAAATTGAAAAACTAAGATGCAAGAATAGAAAATGTACAGATGAATTGATTGAGCTTAAAAAATTGAACAGCGATCTTCAAAACAAGCTTGATGCTGTCATTTCTCAAAATGATAATGTCCATGAGTTAGTGAAAGTACTTGAAACATGTGAAATTAAAGCAACTCATAATATTGAAGAAATACAATCTAATTTGAGACAATTGAAGGAGAAACCTCCAAGCAGTTCTATAAACCATGAAAAGGAATATGCTGTCTTGCATCAGTTGATAGAAAAGTGTGATACCTTAGAAAAGTGTGAAGCATTTGCTAGCAACAAAATAAAACAGTTTCATTCTACCGGCATCAAGTATGTTGAACAGATTATGGATTTAGAAAGTACACTCAAAACAAAATAAAAAGTTATTGATATGTTGAATAATGATATTAATGATTTGCAAAAAAAATTATAAAGACTTACAAACATCTTCAAAGAAACAACAAATAGAAATACAAGAAGATTAGATCTGAAAGTGAGAAAATGGAAATGCGACTGACAGACTATAAAAAATTTAATGAGTCAGTAAAGTGTGATCTGGCTAGGCTTGAAATTGAAAAGGAAAAACTTGAAAGTGAATACAAAAATTTGAAAGATAAGGAAGAAACAGCAAAAAGAACGAATAGGCCTCTAGGAAAAGTTATCCAGTTGTTTACAGGAAAAGATGGTGTAGTACGCTTAGCAAAACTACAAACCAAGTTTGGGGAAATACTTAGTCCTGCACAAAGATTATATCCGTTGGGAGTAAATTTAGAATCGAATGACTTTTTCCAGAAAAATGTTGAGAGTGCTCCTCCTAGTGAACCTAATGATAATTACTCACCCATTTCTGCCAAAGTTCGAGAAGACTCTCCTAGAAAGTCAAAGTATGGACGTGTGATTCGAACCCCAGAACGTTTAGACCTCATGAACTTGACCTCGACAGTGATTGAGTTTCAACATGGTAAAACTCAAGGGGGGGAGTGTGTCGAGGACAGCTCCCTCTGTTTCTCTTTGTAAAGACTGAACGCACCTCCAAACGATTTTTAATGGAACTTTAACTTTTGTATGAAAACTGAACTCTTTTTTTTTTTTTTTTATTTAAACTGAACTAAAACTAAAAATGTTTAGAATGTTTTTTTGACGTTACTATGGTGATGTAGATTTGTTTTAGAAGAATTGTTTTGTTTTGAACGAAGCTGTGACTTCGTATTTAATGAAAATATTCGAATTTAATGTTAAACAAACGTAACCTTGTAAATATTATTGTAATATAATGTACATAATTTTAAAATTAATGCCTGCAACTTTTCTTTGAGTATGATTCATTGAAAACCAGCCTGGCGCGGACCCGATATTACTGAAACGAAGCAGCCAGAACTTACCTGATCGAGAGAGAGGGTAAGTAGAAGATTTAGATCTTTATATTTAGCTGCTAATATATTAGAAAAGAGTTTTCATACTAGCAATATACGTTTTAAATTTTACCATTAATAAAAAATCGTTTGCATGAGTTTGCTGTTTTGAAATTTAAATTTGAATATTATTCGTCTAACTAATTACAAATAAATAAATAAAATTACCTGCTA
Organism: Maratus speculifer; assembly: GCA_964019185.1. Taxonomy (NCBI): domain Eukaryota; kingdom Metazoa; phylum Arthropoda; class Arachnida; order Araneae; family Salticidae; genus Maratus; species Maratus speculifer. The sequence goes on along the minus strand of OZ025303.1, from coordinate 20,980,089 downwards.
TAAATATGACGTTTTAATAATGCTTTAAATGACTATGGGCAGAATAAACATTGCAATACATGAAATTTCGTATAGTCATATTATCAAACTGCAAATTGTAGAATTTTAGATAAAGATTAACAAAAAGAAACTATCTTAGCATTAAGATAATTCAGTAAAGTGCGTGAGATCAATAAATTTATACATTTAAAACTTATATGATATTCTGGACAAAGCAAAACACAAGACGCCAATGCGAGAATGAATCGTGAATTTTTACATCATGACTCATTTAAAAAGATTCATTCCTTGATCCTGTGAATAGTGAATTCTCGTGATTTTACAATTAGTCCCTTTTTTCATCTCTTGTTTAATATTGGTTATCAGATGGCCATTAACAGAAACAAGCTTTACCGCAGAATGTATGTTAAATTAGCCTGAGTTATTTGCGTAAATTTCAAACCCGAGGCCATATTTAAGTGCTAGATTCGCAAATTTTTAGTAATAATTTATGCTCTTTTTCTGTAAATAAATGTTTTGTTTTATTAGTTAATAAATTTTCTATTTTATTCATTGATTCATTAATGATGATGAACCTCCTCTTTTGTGATTCATTCATTATATTGGCGTCTTTTTATTAATTAAAGTGGCTGCAAGGCTTCTATGGAAATATGACTAAAACATTTTTGTTCTTTAATCCCTGGTCATAACATTAGTTGCCAAACACTCATTAAACAAGCTTTAACAAGGAATCTAAGCAAAATTTTCCTCAGTATCCAAATTCTAATTGCATCCAATTTTTAATTGGAAGACATACTTAAGTTTTCCATTTAAAAATTCATTAATAATGAATGCATTTTTCATTCATGAATCATTCATTCGATGGCGTCTGTACTAAAATGACAAAATGATCAAATTCAGATTGTAACTATCTACATATATTTTTTAAATGAATTTAATAACCCATCTTCTTTATTGAAATAAATCAATGGTAAGATAAGTTATTTTTGTTATTCTTTCAACTGAAAATTCTGAAACTTGTAATTCGATCTTATGATCACACAAGCTTTTGTGTCACAACTTTCATTATTGCTATCATTTAAAGTCATTTTAAATATTCCGCACACTTTTAACGAATATTTTGCTAGCCGAATAGTAAATATCAGGCCAAATACTTTATTATTTTAGAATTTAAAAATTAAAATGTACTTAATATTTAAAACGGATACTTTTATTCAGTTGTGTAATTATGAAGACAACAGAGGGTATACGCTCAGGCCAGAGGGCATGCCCTAGAGTATATATACTATAGTTTTCTTAGGAAACAGAGGGTATACGGTGTTCCTTTAAAAAATCCAGAGGGTAAACAGACCAACCCTTTACAACAACCCTGCTTTCATTTACAGGAATAAGATTTTTTTCCCTTTAGATTGAAATACCCTATAGTATGTAACACACACTATAACTAAAATACACAAAAAAACTATAATTTGACAGCATATTCTCTAGCAAGCTATTCACTGTTTCATTTGCACAAGCTGTTTCTTTCTTCCTTTTTTTCTAGCATTTGTATAATTTATTTATCATAATACCATTATATGAAAAGAAGTAGCTTGTGTATAAAAAACAATCATAATGTATATATATATATGCATGTGTAAATATGTAATTATTATAAATATATAGACATACAGTAGACTTCCTCAAATCCACTACTCTCTAAAATCGGCACATAATCTACAGATGTAAACAATGAAATATTCAGTTTAGATGTAGAAACAAAATTTTATTTATTTAGTTTTATAACAATTCCATACATTTTTTAATATATAATTTTTCTTTAATATTACTGATTTTATGTTTTTTATGAAGGAAGAATAAATTTATTTAAAAAAAAAAAAACTTCAAGATATTGCTGATATCATTGGTAATCACAATCTTATCATACACAGTTATAAACTAGTCATAGTGTACAAGCGACAAAATATCTGTCTTAAGATTCTATAATTGTATTTGAAAATTAGTTTATCTCAATAATTTGTTCACAATAATGATTTGAATATCTTTTCTAAATGTGTGACTTCTTAGTCTCAACTATTGTGAACTTGCACTTAAAAACTGTTTTTTCTCCTTTCAGGAACTCAACATTGCTGATATATAAAGAAAGATATTCATTTTCAAATGTGTAAGAAATTCAAGATTACTGTTAATAATAATGGGAGAAAAAATGTTACAGCATTGAAAAATTTAACATATGAATTTTAAAAAAGCACATTTTTCTTAAGAACTAACCCATTGGACATTCAGAAAATTCATAACCAAAAAAATTTAGTTCATTCAACTTTAGTTTAATAAGATTCTTTACTGATTATATAATTTTTTATCTTTTAGGAAACTGATAACTTGTTATTAAATTGAATATAAATAATGAAAAATTAATTTGTGGTTTATGCTCAAAGGAATTTTATGCAAAGATTCAACTTCAAATTCATTCAATTACCCACCTCATAAACAAAGAGTTTGAATACATAATATGTATTAGTTTATTTATCATTTTTTTTTTTCTTAGATGAACATCTTCACAGCCATTATAATCAAAATAATTTCAACTGCAACGTATGCAAAGCCAGTTTTTCTTCAAATTCCATCTTAAAGGAACATTTTCAAAGCCACGCAAATGTAATGATTCTTTTATTGTGAAGTCAGGAGAAAAATTTAAATTCAAGTAAAGATTGCCAAGCCACAAAACAATCTTTGGCCTATAATTCTCCCATGGATGAAATTAGGGAAAACCGAAATCTAGATAAACATCTTGAAAATAATGAAAAGAAAAATATTCCTCTTTCTCACATTAAAAAGAAAAACAAGGAAGTACTTAAAATTAATCCTACTTTATTATTGAATACTCAAAATGATTATGATTACCAGCTAGCTTCTATTGAACAGTCACATGTACAGTGTGCTAACAGCGATGATAATTTTAGTATAGTAAAAGAAGATCTTGATGAAAAAGAAACTCAATGTGAATATCCAGTGTATGATAAGAAAATAACAAGTGAAAACAATGATTTATCGTGTAGAGTCTGTAAAAAATTATTTTCTTGTGAAAGTAGCTTAAGAGTCCATTCTATTTCTTGTAATTTAAAAGAATCTTTCTCATGTCATGTGTGCAATAAGAAATGTCTTTCAAATGTGGAGTTAGAAAAACATTTATTATCTCATTCAGAAAAGAAATTTAACTGTGTTGTATGCCAAGAGACATTTTGTTCAAAAGATGAGTTATTTGATCATATTCATGTCCATGCAGTAGTAAAAAGTTTTGATTGTGACAAGTGTAATTTAACATTTTCTGAACAAAATTTATTGGTAAAACACCAAGAAATACATAACAAAATACCGCCATTAACATGTGAAATATGCCATAAAAGATATTCAAGGAAATCTTCATTACGATTGCATCGCCAAACTCATTCAGAAATAAAGCCTTATGCTTGTAAAATATGCCATAAAAGATTTTCAAGGAAATCTTCATTACAATTGCACCACCAAACCCATTTAGAAATAAAGCCTTATGCTTGTGATATATGTCAAAAGAGATTACCTCATATTCGTGCTTTAAAGTATCATCAAATGGGTCATGCCAAAATTAAATCTTTCGTCTGTAACATATGCCAGAAGGTATTTACAAATCCAAACAATTTACGTAGACATCACCTTATCCATTTTGATAGAAAACCGTTTGTTTGTGAAGTGTGTGGGTCACGCTTTTCTCGAAGATATAATTTGTCTTACCATCAACGCATACATGGAGGATTAAAGGAACCTGAAGAGTCATCTTGTGATATATGTTTAACAAATCCTTCTGTTTGTGTTCATAGAAAATCAAAGTCATTTAACTGCAATATTTGTTCAAAACATTTTTCCACTGAGGCTAGTTTAAATAAGCATTTACAAAACTGTGGAAAAAAGAATTTCACTTGTAATGTGTGCAACAAAAGTTTTGCTGAAAAGAAGTATTTGGTTAATCATTCTCAAATTCACTTAGAAAAAAAGTTTATATGTGAGTTTTGTGAGAAAGGCTTTGTTTCAAAAGCTGGGTTAACTGTACACCGACGTACACACACAGGAGAAAAACCTTATGTTTGTCCTCTTTGTGGGAGAGGATTTAGTCAACAGTCTTCATGTAAAACACATGTGAAACTTCATACTAAAGAAAAAACACATGTTTGTAAGATATGCAGTAAGAGATTTAATACACAATCTTCATTGAAGTTTCACATGCGCAATCACACTGGAGAAAACCTGCACAAATGTGACACCTGTGGAAAAGAATTTACTCTTAAAAAATACTTAGTTGTGCATGAACGTAGTCACAAAAAAGAAATGTATTTGTGCAAAGAAAATACCTAAAACAAGAGAATCGCTAATGATTTTTTCAGTAGAAAAAACATTTAACATAAAACTTCCAAATTTAAGATTTTTTTTCAAATGGAAATTTATTATTTTTTGAATAAGTTAAAAAAAAATTGTTGATATTATTCTCTTAAAACATTTTTGGTTCATTTTTCTTTTTACAAAGTTTTGTTTTTTGTAATGTTAATGTTAACTTCAAAGTTTTGTTTTGTTAATGTTAAATAAAAATTATGCAAAGTGAAAAACGGCATCTGTTTGTAATAGTACCCATGTTTGGAAGTGACCAGTCATTTACTGCAATCAGCAAACTAAAACAACTTATTTTCATTTCTTTCATTCTAAACAAGAATTGTTCAAATTACATACTGTATTTTTATTAATATTTTTCTTATTATGTATTGTCACTAAAAGAATATGATAGTTTAATGCTGATGTATGTTTTAAATTCTGAAAAAGATTATTTTTAAATATCCGTTTGATATATTTTCATTTTCCACCAATTCTTAATTTACTATTTGTGTAACAATAACATGGGTTATGCAGCATTTTAGTAAAATAAACTGAAGGTATACTCCGAGTCAGTTCAGACAGGCAAAAAAAAATCTGATCTTCATAGTCTCAAACGTTTTTAAATTAAATATATATTTAAATTTGAAAGAATAAACTTAACAATTTCTTACATTGAGGAATGATTTAGAAAGATTGAGCCCTATAAACTACTTTGCAATTTTTATTGGCAAGAGGAATTTTTTGAAGAAAATCCTTGTGAAAACAGTAAATGCAGTTTCGTGACTGATCGTCAATTTTCCCATTTTCTTACTGTTAATCATTCATGAAGTTTGCAGGATTTTTTCCCCTACAATTGTTTGATGAAATTTGTGATCATTTTCCCTAGTTCATTGATGCAATTCACTGTTCTGTCCCTCCGCCCCCAATAAGTAACTGATGAAATTCCTGATATTCTGCAATTGTTTGACAAAATCTATTTTTTTCTTGAGTAAACTATGAAATGCATTATTTTTACTGTGACTCATTAACGAAATTATGAAATTTCTTCTGGGATCAATTGAGTCAATCCATGCCAAATCAACCAGCGACTCAACCTGAACCTTTCAGATTTCAATGAAACTTTCACGAATTATTCAGCCTAATGATAAAAATGAGAATATATGTTCATAATTTTTTTTCCGCATTAAAATTTATATCGTTTATTATTTAAATTTTGAAAAATCATAATTTCTTGGCTTGCTTACACATTTTTAATTTTGATTTTCTCAAGTTATAGCAAATGTAGAAAATTTTATGACGACTCATTTTAATGTGGAGTTTATAAGGTATAATTTGATATACAAGTTGACTAGGCATAGTTAAAGAAATATATTTTTTTTTAATTTAAAATTTTTTCGTTATCTTTAAAAATTTTGAAATGTTTGTTGTAATATTATAAGCTTAAATTCTGAAATTTTTAGAATGAGATATCAATGAGGTCAGGAGTTCTGAAATAAAAGCTAAAAGTTACCATTAAAATAACAATTTAAATTCTTGGTTCTATTTTGTTATTTATTTGTGATTTGTATGGTACTTTTTAGCTTTTATTTCATAATTCCTAATCCAATTAAGATTTACTCTACAAATTTCAGAATTTAAAGCTTATAATATTACAACAAACATACAATTTTTTCAAAAAATTTAAAAATGACTATCTAAAAAATTTTAAGAATTAAAAAATTTAAATTTTATTTTCTTTAACTATGCTTAGTCAGTTTGCATATAAAGTTAAACCTTAAAAACTCCACATTAAAATGAATCGGCAAAAAAAATTTCCATGTTTGATAGAACACGAGAAATTCAAAATGAAAAATATTTATGCAAGTCAAAAAATGATAATTTTTCAGAGTTTAAGAAATTAATTGTATGAAAAATGAAATCGATAAATAAAAAATATAAATATGCTCTAATTTATGTCATCATAGAAAAGGATCTCTTGCAGTTTCATCGAAATCTAAAATCGTCAAGTTGAATATTGAATTTTTTTGTCTGATTTGACATGGAATAACTCAATTGTCATTGGCAGGTTTTTTTATCTAATTTATTTGGGTAAAACTGCATAATCAAGTCCACATTGACGTTTTTTAATTTGCAAATTTTGCTAAAAAAATATATTCAGCTTTATAAATTACTTAAGATGACATTTTAACGGCTCAAAGCTTATGCAGACGCGATATTCAGATCTTATGTCATACCTTACGCTACAGCCATTACCCATTCCTTTTATTTAATGCATGCTAAAGCGAAATACTGCTCAGGTTTATTATGTTAGAAAACAAACAAAACAGCTTAGGTAGTAGCCAGCATGGCTACCCATTTAAATCCATTTGAGCATGTCTCGAACATATTTTAAACAAAGCATTGCATTCTTCTTTAATTCTTCTTTTATACAATTAATTGCATTAATTATTCCACATTAACTAATCAAGAGTTTTACTCTTGATTAGTTAATGTGTTACAATTACTTTACTCTTACAAGATTTGCACGTGAAAAAAAATAATTTGACGAATTTAAGAAAAATTTAGTATTAGCAAGATTAACTGAAAATAAAATAAATAGCTTGATGGATCTTTTTAAAACAAATATTACGTCATATTGGAAGTATAATAGACGAAAAGCATGTAAATATGTAACATTATATGGATTTGTAAAAACGTATTCGTAACTTGGTTATCCCGTCGACCAAAAAACTATCACCAAACTACAAGATTAAATGTCAATAATGGATGATCGTGAATATCATATTCAATAACATTAAATACGATACGCGTGTTTAAAATGTCATTAAGTGATTTTTATTTTTATTTCTTTTATTCTTTTTTTTTTTTTTTTTTTTTGATGAATATTCAACTAATTAATTGTTTTTTCGTCATTTAAAATGAAAATTCTGTCAATATGTGTAATTTAGTTATTAATGTAGCGACTTGTACAATTTGGCGAAATTGGTCGACGGGATAACTAAGTAGTACCACATATTGATATTTGGTGGCTAAGTTTGGCTAGCCACACATTTTACCGAATGGATGCCAGGACATGAAGATGGTGTTTATGAAGAGGTGCAAAATAAAGACGAAGATCATTAATCAAAACATTATTTATATTAAACTAGTACATAATCCCGTCAAAAATGACGGAATTTTCACTTGCATTTCATTTCATCTGCAATACTTCATACAAACAAACAGAAAGCAGATTTTATTGTTAAAGAGTTTGTATTGTAGAAAAGCCCATTTTAAAAATAGTAATAAACTTCTTCAAATACAAATGAGGATTTTTTTTAACATGATATCTAGTTTCTGAACAAATTTTAATTTTAAAACAACGAGCAGTATTTATTACAATAATAATAATAATTAGGAAAATAAAACTCAATTTCTGAAGATTTCACAAAACATTAAAATTAAACATTGATTTTTTTTTTTTTTTAATTTCGTACTCTATTCATTACTAATGGGTAGTGGTTTCTGTTTATGACGGCCGATGCCAGACGTTGGCTCTCTGTGGAGGTCTTTCTAAGATAACCTAACCCGTATTTTCGCAAGGTTACCCAAAGTTCGAAGAAAACCACGAAAACTCAGAAGGGTTAGGTCGATGGGCAAGATTAGTTTCGAACCCAGTATTTACCGTCTACCAACTGTGAGAGCAGAACCTCTCAGTCACTGGTTAAGCTGTTGGGAGTTATCGGAGTAAAAGGAAATCAAGTTGAATCTGTCATAACCTAACTCTAACTTGAAGTGTTCGACATGGTGGCAGGCATTTTTGCCGATCCCACCGAAGCTAGCATAGGGGAGAAAATACAGGCTTCTGATTGGTGAATAATTTAAAGAGTGTTTTTTTGGTTTATTTTTGATTATACGTTTATTAAATCACCAGTTACTTTTTGAAAACCTTTTGGGAGATAGATTTTAAGAAAGATCCGTCTGGTTTTACATTAAAAAAATTATAGAAATTAAGATATTTGTTGAAAAGTTACATAAAAAGCTGATGCTCAAGAGAAAAAAATGGAATTAAAATACAAATGTATATTCTCACTACATCAAAATATGTATTTGTTATACCGATGTTTATAGTTATTAATATTTAAAATTTCAGCTTTATTTATATACAGGGTGATTCAGCTCGTCGGTGACAAACTTTAAGGATCGATAGAGCACACCTAGATGAACATTTTTAAATAGGGAATGTAGGGTCCCTGACGCGATGGTAAGGCGCTAGGCGCTTTCGAAAATTTGGGTGCCGAAATTCGAAACGTCATAAAAACTAGGGAAATGGTTAGATTTTCTTGCTTGTTGCGTCGAAATGATTCTGTTTGTTTAGACTTTCTTCAGTACCAATTTGATAAGCGTATCTCTTAAAACATGGATAGGGGGCGCTGCAGACTTTGGAGAGCTAGACAACAACTTTAAGCCCGTTATTTTGATAATTTAACACATGCTCGCCAAAGTTTATACTCTAACTTAAAGTTTGAACCCAAAAGTAGAGCCCTGCAAAAAGCGTAAGAGCCGGAATAAAATGTCAAAGTACAGGGTGGTCGAAACTCGAAGGCTCCTAAGAGATAAACAAACAGATTTCTTGACTTATGGCATGCATTTTCATGATTCTGTTTGCTGGGGCTCTCTGAAACTCAGTTGAACGGTACAAAAAGAAACATCGATAGGGGGCGCTTTGGGCAAAAAACATAATTCGTTGACATTTCGGACGCTAACTGGAAACGGGGCGCTACGATCAGTTAGAAACAAAACAAGAGAGTAATTTACTTATCATAAGAAGCTATTAAAACTGCAGTTTGTTTGTTTTTTTTAACAAACATAGCTGGTTTCAATCATGCACAATGCGCGCAATAAAATTTACATAAGGTGCTTTTTGCTGATTTATGCAAAAGATATCGTACCATATCGATATGCAAAAGATACGTAATGCGTAGACGACAACGCGAGATGACGTAGTTGTATGCGCAGACACGTCTTTTGAACGTGCGGTACCTACTTAAGCTTCGGGTTACTTGTCTGCAGATCGGTAGTAGGATGGAACGGTACACAAACTCTGAATTGGCTGACATGCATTTGGCGTATGGCGCTGCTGGTTGTAATGGACGAGCCGCTCAGCGGTTGTACGCCGAGCGTTACCCCAACAGGCAAATCCCCTGCCATGCCTTCTTCGCTCGAGTACACCAGAGGTTGTCCACAACGGGATCTTTCGACGGAGGCAGGCCTGAACGGGAGCGATCAGTGAGCACTCCCGACAACGAAGAGGCTGTGCTTAACCTGGTTGAGGACAACCCAGGTCTTAGCACGAGAGATATCGCCAGACATGTTGGCATTTCGCAAGCAACTGCGTGGCGCATCTTACGTTCCCGGAATCTGCACCCCTACCACATCCAGCGGGTGCAGTTGCTCAGAGAGCAGGATTTTGGCCCTCGAGTGGAATTCTCAAGATGGTACTTGGCGATGAGATCCAGGGATCCCCGTTTTGTAAACAGCATTTTGTTTACGGACGAGTCCACCTTCAGCCGGGAGGGAATGTGGAACGCCCACAACAGTCATGTGTGGTGTGATGAAAATCCACATGAAACCAGAAGCCGAGCAGCCCAGGAGCGTTTCTCAGTAAATGTGTGGGCCGGCATTCTGGGGGATTGCCTCATTGGCCCTTATTTGTTACCTGAACGGCTGACAGGTGGAAATTACCTGATTTTCCTGGATCAAGTGCTGCCGCAGCTTCTGGAGGAGGCGCACGTACCCGAAGGTTCGCGTCGCCAGATGTGGTTCCAGCACGATGGAGCTCCGGCCCATTACACGAACGACGTGCGTCTCCATCTAAACGCAAGGTTTGGCCAGCGGTGGATCGGGCGTGGGGGTCCAGTTCACTGGCCTGCCCGATCACCAGACCTCACCTGCTTGGATTTCTTCCTTTGGGGTTACCTGAAGGCCGAGGTATACCATACACCTGTCAGCAGTGCTGAAGAACTTGTGGCGCGCATTGTGGCAGCTGCAGGGCAGATCAGAGATACTCCGGCATTGTTGGAAACACACACTCCTCAATGCGACGGAGGTGCGAAGCCTGCATCATGGCCCAAGGTCGAAATTTCGAGCATCTTCTGTAGTGTTATTTTTTGTAAATAAATTTCCAGTATCATTGATGTTTTTGGTCTAAATTTATTCAGAAGTGTTGAGCAGAGGTAGAAAATGTGTTTTCATTATTACTAACTGATCGTAGCGCCCCGTTTCCAGTTAGCGTCCGAAATGTCAACGAATTATGTTTTTTGCCCAAAGCGCCCCCTATCGATGTTTCTTTTTGTACCGTTCAACTGAGTTTCAGAGAGCCCCAGCAAACAGAATCATGAAAATGCATGCCATAAGTCAAGAAATCTGTTTGTTTATCTCTTAGGAGCCTTCGAGTTTCGACCACCCTGTACTTTGACATTTTATTCCGGCTCTTACGCTTTTTGCAGGGCTCTACTTTTGGGTTCAAACTTTAAGTTAGAGTATAAACTTTGGCGAGCATGTGTTAAATTATCAAAATAACGGGCTTAAAGTTGTTGTCTAGCTCTCCAAAGTCTGCAGCGCCCCCTATCCATGTTTTAAGAGATACGCTTATCAAATTGGTACTGAAGAAAGTCTAAACAAACAGAATCATTTCGACGCAACAAGCAAGAAAATCTAACCATTTCCCTAGTTTTTATGACGTTTCGAATTTCGGCACCCAAATTTTCGAAAGCGCCTAGCGCCTTACCATCGCGTCAGGGACCCTACATTCCCTATTCAAAAATGTTCGTCTAGGTGTGCTCTATCGATCCTTAAAGTTTGTCACCGACGAGCTGAATCACCCTGTATATGCATATAAACGCAATAATCACATTTCCTTTTTATGTCGTCAGTTACGCTATACTTATAAATTCAGTATACTCTGTATATTTATAAACTCTGTATTACTTTTGTATTTTTAAAAAATAATAAAATTATCATTTTTTTCTTATTATTTTAACATATCTCCCTAATACGTGTATCCACAATCAGAACAACTTATTTACAAGAAATTGCTCTTTTAATTAACCAACCTTCAACTATTCAGAAGCTCGTAATTTCTTCACAATGCTAGCTTCGGTGGGATCGGCAAAAATGCTGGCGGCGGCGGCGGCGACAGAAATGGTTACATTATCGAGTTATGAGATAAAACCATGATTTTAAATACGATTATTAAGGGTATTTCGATACTCGTATTCCGATCGAAACCGCTTAGTTTCAGATTTATTTTTAAATTCATTTTTTCTTCGAAACGCACCAAACTTTCAAAATCTCTTACTTAGAAACTACATAATGTGCCGTGTTTAACTATTTTTTGATAAATGTAGAAAATATTGCAAAAAATGCTGTCGAAGTTGGCAATTTGAACAGAAATTTCCGAACCTGGAGACCTGGGAACTAAAAAATGATCAAACTGAGGAATGAATTGTTTATCAATCAAATTCTAATGAAGTCAGGTAAAAATGACATCACACTACACCTTATACACCACTTCAAAAATCATCTCAGCAAGTTTCCTGTTTCTACTTTTAAAAATGAGTCTAGAAATGTATCGGAAAATTTCGAACTATTGAGAATGAAAAATTATTTTTCGGAATACACCCTTAAAAGCAGACGATTTAATAATTGGTCTGCTTCCACATTTCTTAGTGCAATATGAGCAGGATCCTCTTTATGACGTCACTATCATGTTGTAGAATTTCGTGATAAAATGGATGGCAAATTATAAATTAAATAAAGTTTTTTTAAACTATTTTGGTCTGTTTGCACATATTATGATAGAAATCCCCAGCAGAAAAAAATTATAACGAAAAAGATGCCATATTATACAATTCAAACCCAATAAACACAATTTTTCACATTACATTGCGCTGTATTACTTCAACATCGACTTTCAAGATGGATTATTATTTTAGTAAACGTTCATTTACATTACGTGAAAAAAAGAGTAATTCGGCATAACTTGCTACAATACGGGAAGAACGGGGTGCTAATTCCCCATTTTGACGGAACTGTTACATCATCTATTTACGAAAAAAAGAAATTGGCACATTAAAGTTACCGATTAGTAGAATAAAAATATTTCAGTCTGCCACGTGATATCTTGATACAAAATGAGCAGAGCAGGGCACCAGTTCTTAATTTTAGCGGCATTATCATGCCATTGAGTTACGGTTTGAAAATTTAACATATTAAATAGACCGGGTAGGTACAATACAAATATTCAAGCCTGCCACGTCATACCTTGGTGCGAGATGAGCAGAAAGGGTGGAGAGAATACAAATTCATAATTATCAGTAATTAATTTTCTGCTCATCCATACTAAGATATGACGAGGCATACTGAAATATTTGTATTGTCTAAGCTGTATCTTTAACCTCCTCAATCCTGATCTCGCCTACAAGCGATATCACAGGCTGCACCCAATTTTCCATATTTCATAATTTTGATTGTAGGACAAACACGATCATAAAACTACGAGTGAACCACTAGTGGTATTAATTTTTGACTTATGCACCACTTCACTTCCGGCAGACATGGGTCATAGGATTCCCTTATTACTACTCTTCTATAAAATAAAAGGGCTTTTTCTTGTGCTTGATAACATTGGATTTTGTGCTTTCGGTTCTGTATCTTTAATATCTTAAATTTTCAGACTGTAACTCAACTTGATAATACCGCCAAAAATTAAGAATTGGCATCTAGAGGCGTGCGAAAAGGTGGCTGTGCCTGGGGCAAAGTTTCAATTAGGCGCCCCCCTCTCCCAAACTTTTTCTTGTGGCAGCCAAAAAATGACATTGACAGTATAAATTTGGCGCCCCCTAAATTTCCGTGTCCGGGGCGACTGCCCCTTTTCTGTTCATCTTGTACCAAAATATGACGAGGCAGACTGGAATATTTTTTTTTTTTGTATTAATTTGTATCTTTTATGCCTTTAATGGTCTGGCCATAACTGGATGATGGAATAATACCGTCAAAATTAAATACTGGCGTCTCGCTCTGCTCATTTTTTACCAACTTTGTTGTTTGTTGTCTGCTCATTTGATATGACGAGGCAGACATGGATACTCTTAATTTATTAATCTCTGTCTATAATGGCCTAAATTTTTAGAGCGTAACTTGAAGGCGTGATAATACCTACAAAATTAGGAACTGGTGTCCGCTTTTGAGCATTTTGAGCTCGGGAAATTTTTATTAATTTTTTTAAACGTTGGAAAAAATATAAAATGAAAAAATTCCGAAGCTTTTTTGTTTGGCAATGCATTCTCAAATTTCCTTTTCTGCTCGGTAATTAAAGTAATATCCTTTGATAAATAAATAAATCTTCATAATTTTAGTTCTTTAACACTTTCGACTGCAAATTTCTTTCCATTATGAGAACAAAATTATGATTATTTTAATAATGTTAATCATGGCTATCCAAATAGACTTACTGATATTTAGAGACTATCTCGTTACCTGAAATCTAACAAATGTACTTATTTTCCGTACTATTAAATTCATATTTGTTTGATAATAGGCTAAGGAAGAGTTTTTGCCGACGTTTGGAAAATATCGTCTTACAACAGGGTTTAACAGATATTACAATTTTCTAGTGGTTTTTTTTTGTTTCATCACGCATGATTTGCTCAGAAAAAGGATTTATATTTTAAATGTAAAGAGTGAAATATATGTATGAAATAAAGGAACCGCCAACGGTGCAAAGAGAATTAAGTAAAATTTAACTAGTAAGAATGTATTTATTAAAAATACAAAACATTGCTCAATGGTGCACAAAACAAGAACTTTAATATGAACTTGTACAATTAAAATAAAATAAAAATACCAAAGTTTCGCGCCGTCTTCAGGAAAATATGTTAATGGTAGGACGAAAAGTTTGCTTCCTGATAGAGAGATAATATTTCTGATAAAATAAGTTGGCCATTGCACGTGAAGCGTAGCAAATGAGGTGCGTTCGTACGATAACGAAGTTTTAAAAATATTCAGATCTTGCTGTTATAGTAGACAGCACTTTAGATGCAGTTCAGTGGTCGAAAGCTTTTTTGTGTTCTGTAAATATACATGTAGTAAATTGTGTACACCTCAGCAACGTATATTATATTCATAATAAGTGAAAAAGTTTAATGTAATTTAAACACGCCCCAAACAATATTTCCCCGTATAGGATTACGTAGTGGAATACTTTTGTGTGGCCCTGTAATTTAACAATAAATGTTCTTTGCATCACAGTTTGAAAAAAATTTATATTTTAGTATATGTATACTCCATAGATTCATGTTAATCTTATTATCTTCGAATGAGTGTAACACTATTAAAATGCATTTGAAATTTTTTTCCCATTGACCGCAATGAAACGAAATACTTTTGATTGTCCCTGTAAATGATTTATTCATCCGATTTTCATAGAATTTGAAATGGCTTGACAAAATTATGTAATAATTTCATATATTTTAAATTTCAAACGATTAAAAAGCATTTGAAACTTTTTTCCCCATTGGCCGTAATGTAACGGAATATTTTTGATTGCCCCTGTAATTGATCTGTGCATCCGATTTTCATAAAATTTGAAATGACTCGACAAAATTATGCAATAATTATGTATTTTAAATTTCAAACGATTCGGTTGGGTAGTTTTTTCGTAGTTATATGCGGACAGACAGACAGACGGACGGACAGACAGACGGAAAGACTGAACGACAACTATAGGTGCTACGTATTTACATAGTTACGAACGCACCTAATAAAATGAAATGAATCAAAAGTTTAAAAATGTTGCCACTTACACGTGAATAAAAATTTAAATATTGCAAAGAGATACAAATGTAAGTTTTTATGATGTTATGCCATATTCTTGGTATATTATAAGATAAATTATAAAGTTCTTGTTTTGTGCACCATTGAGCAGTGTTTTGTATTTTTAATAAATACATTCTTAGTAGTTAAATTTTATGGTGCAATTGTCCAGTACATGTTTATAAGTAAACTGTATTGTTATTACTAACTGTCAAATCACAAATGAAGTCATAATAAGAAAGACATAGACATATAGTATCATTCCTATATGTAGAAAGTAATAAAGTAATTGCTAAGACAAAATAATTTTCGATGAAAAGACATATACTGTTAATAGTACACCAGATCCGAAGGGGTTAAAACTGATAATACCCATAAATGGTTCTTACTGGAAAAATTACAATCGAAGTTTATAAAGCACAAATTTAATAGTAACTAGTCGTTGGAGGCCACCGTAATACTTACCCATCATGGATATGCATAACATGATATATGAAAACGTAACATATGTAAACAATTTATAAAATGCATTACAATTCCAAAACAAAATATAAACGTATATTTAAGTATTTTTAACACATAACCATGCTCTATTAATGAATTTCTGATGAACCAATTTCGATAAATTGTATGAAACGCCAAACTATTCTACTAGCACTGAATTGCATAAAAGAAACATCCTTATAACTCTAAAAATAATTACCATATTCACTAACGGTTTCTTGCATCGAATTAATTTTCTCATTTCCAATTAAAAGATATCTTTGAATTGAAATTTGAATCAAATACAGGGTCATCAAAAATCAAAGAATGTGGAAAACAGGATTAGAAATATCTCGACAACTAATAATCCGATCGACTTCGCTTTTTATGTAAAATTTGTGTTAATTTATTGCCTTTTACGTCCACTCCTTAAAATAAAAAAGTTCGAAAATTTTTATATACCTTTCATCAAACCGAATTTTTCGTGAGTCCGAAAAAAATAGTTCCGGATAATCGAGGTTACTGATATTAAATAGGTTTCGTTCCATTCTTACATACTAAGCACATACAAAATTTCAAGTCCCTATCTCAATTTGTTCGGGAGATAGAGCGGTTACAGACAGACACACAGACGGACGGACGGCAAAATTTTTTTTCTAAAAATATGTTTTTCGGAATCTTCAGTGGCCGAAACGTGTAAATCCGTCAAAAAAAATTTTCGATTTTCAAAACGATTGCAAGACTCCTATACTACGTATGATGGGTAAGTAAAAATGGACGATTCATGAACATGAAATAAAATAAAATAAAAGTGAAAATTATTCTATTTGGCATTAGCAAATACCTTTGATATCAAACACAAAAATTTCACTATCGAAAAGCATTGTATGATAAGATGAATCCTGCGTAATAAACTTATCAACGTGATACAAGTACCTGATACAAAAATTGTTATCGAAATGGAATGTTCAAAAAAGAATTTTTTTTTCTTTTCAACTTGTTTTTATCAGGTAAAATAAAAACTGCGTATTACTTTTCCATATTTTAAAATTATTAGCCATAAAAATACTTATAGACAGCCTGTATTTTTTTTAATTTGAAAGAATAGCACATTTGAAAACAACAAATAAGGTTGATCTAAAGAACCTTGAAAAGAGTCACTTATATTTTTGTTACACACTGAATGAAGTGATATATAAAGTAAAATTTGTGAAAACGGAACCTGTTTATAAAATTATTCTGTCTTAATTTCCATTGAGACCTTTTTGCTAACTGGCATTATTTTATAGTATAATGTCTAACACATTTATTTACAGCTTTTTGTGCATCATTAAATATCATTATGTAAGTACAGTTTAAAACTTTTAAATAAATAAATGTTTTCAGTGCAACTACTTGTAAGACACATTTTTGTGGCCTAGTTATCTATGTACAAGGTGTCCACTCTCGATTATGTCCAACAACTAATTACTAAACAGTTGGACATAAAATACAGTTCCAATTATCGAAATATTTTAAAAGAGATAAAGAGAATTTTTAAAAGAGATATTGGCCGATAAAAATATTTCTTGAAAAAGTACGAAATTTAATTTTTTTATGTGGTCTCTTGATGCTATATACATCTCTTTAGTAAATTTTTCCTATTTCTCGACAAGTAACACAAAATGTCCCATTTTTCTGCGATTAAAACTGACCGAGTAAAATCTGTTTAAAGTCAGAGCCTATTTTTGGCTGTAAAATAGGGGTCATTCACAAATTTAATAGAAATATTGTCAACTGCATTAATCAAGAAAGAAAAAAAATCATGAGTCAAACATAGATTATGAAGCCCTTTCCAACGCATTCAGAATAATGTAGCAAAAACTGCACCTTTAGAAAAATTAAAATACTACGCCTCATTACACCTATGAGAAATATATTGCGCGTTTCGAAACCGAATTTCAGCTGCTCCCTTCGACAATCGGAAAATTATAGGAATTTATTAGGAACCCTCTATATGGTTAAGAGACTTGTATCTATTAACAACATGCATTCCAAAATTTAGTGCCCAACCAGTTGCGGCGAGGTTCTGACCTCCAAACTGGGAGACGGTATTTGCTGGGTTCGAAGCTAATCGTGACCGTCGGCCTAACCGTTCGGAGTTTTCTGTGGTTTTCTCCGAACCTTGGATTTCCTTGCGTAAATACGGGTTAGGTTCCCTTAGAAAGTCCCCCCCACGGAGGATATCCCACCCCTTAGGGCCTATAACCCTCAGTGTAGATAATTAACTGACATAAATACAAACAAACCAAAATTTAGTTGGTTTAAGAGATGCATATATTTCAATAAAAATTCCCCTTCAGCAATTTCTTCTAATAAGGAGAACGGTATGCGAATATTTTTGTGGAGCACTGTATATGAGGTATTGAATTTATGTATAAAATGCAATATGAAAAACTACTTAAATTTAAAAGCACATACCGTATTTTAAAATGGGCTCTCCAGCATTTATTACGCAAAGACAATACTGTAACGGATTTCTTTGTCCCTGTACAAAAAAAAAAAAAAAAAAAAAAAAAAAATGCTATCAATGTTCTGTTTAACGTGATCATGGTGAAATTCAGTTATTTATATCAGTTTCAATCCATTTGAAATAATGTAATGTCATTAAAATACTCTCCAACTGAATTTCGTTCATATACCATAATGTAATCGATTTCTTTTGAGTGTCACTGTAAATAAGCCATTAATTGTATATGCGTCATAAGCAATTCAAAAATGCTTTGGTGACCTTAAATAAGCTTTATCAATTGCATGAAAATCCGAGTATATTTACGGCAGTTAGAGCGTGGGCAGACGGACAGACAAACCGAATGCATAAGTACTTTTCAACTTTGTTGTAAAGTGCTAAATATAAAAAATAAAGACCTGAATTTATCAAATTTAGTAACCCCATACAAAATGACAAATAAAAAAAATAAGAAAGAAAAAAAAATCATCCGTCAAGTATAGATTATGAAACACTCTCCAACACATTCAGAATAATGTAACAAAACTGCACTGTTTAAAAAAGTAAGATATTTTGCCTAATTCAAAAATATTTAAATGCATAACACATTTAAAAACCCAATTTCAGTTGTTCTTATCTACAATCGTAAAAATATTTTTATTTTTGTTATCCCCTGTTTTTGTTATATAAGTTTTTATATATTAATAAAATACATGTCAAAATTTTGTTCATTTCAGATATGCAAATATCCAAGTTGAAAATACTCCACCAGTCGCTGAGATGTTCCGCTTTCGAAGTTTGTAGACGGGAAGTGCTAGGTTCAAACCCAATCGCGCCCGTCGTCCTAATCATTCGGTGTTTTCTGTGGTTTTCTTCAAACCTTGGATTTCCTTGCGCACATATGGGTAAGGTTCCCTTATTAATACCCTCATGGAAAGCATCCCTCATTCCCATTAAGGCCCATATCTTTTGTGTTGATAATTGGCCGTCCTAAACACAACCAATTCAGTTGAAAATTCTCCTTTGGTAGTTTACTCTAATAAGGAGAAATATACATATATACATATTAACAGCCATGCATATGAGATATATAATTTATTTATATATAACGAACAACATGCAAAATAACAGTTAAATTTCAAAGAGCATACAAAATCTTAAAACACACATTCTAGTCGACTCGAAGACAGTAGTGTAATCGATATCTTTTGTGTGTGCCTATAAATGAATTTAAAATGCTATGAATACCCTGTTGTAACGTAATCGTTGTGAAATTCAGTGATTTATATCAGTTTCAAGATATTTGAAATAGCGTAAGCTCATTAAAAATATCTTAGAACGATTTTTCTCCATATACCTTATAATGTAATTCAATTATTTTGGGTGCCCCCGTAAATGAATAAAAAGAGCTATGAATGCCCTGATAAAACATAATCGTAGTGAAACTCAGTTTCAGAATCTATGAAATAGCGTAATCTCATAAAAACATTCTTCAAGCGATTTTTCTCCTCTATACTATAAAGCATAGGCGTAGAGTTTTCAAAATTATTGGAGGGGCTCATTCAGTGACGTAGTCGGGGGGGGGGAGGGGAAGGGGGGGAATCTGAACCCCTTTGGAACGAGGAATTAATTATTTCACCGTGAATACAAAAACATTAATTTCTAAGACGAAATTTCAAAAAATAAGGGAAAATTCCGCTTTAGACAGGTTTTTTGTTTTAGCAGGTAACTTTTTCAGGAATTAATTTAGTTATGACAATGGAATGTTTTAGATTGAGACAGTATCCTTTTATAGACTGCTTTCGTTTATAGAAAAGGTTAAATATTTATAAAGTGAAATCTGTGAAAAAGCAACTGAAAAGGATCAAAATAATAGGTTTGACAGGTCCCTGCAGACTATAAGTATGATTGTATGGTAATCCTTCCATCGGAGTCCAGATGAAAAGTTGCAAATATTTGTTATAGACATGTTCCGTTTTGGCAGGTTTTAATGTACATATAACAAATATATATAGATATAGATATATGTAAATACATCAAAAATCGGAACTGAACCGGACCTGTGAACCTACCTCGGACCTACTGTGAATCAGAACTGATCTTAATCAGAAAAATACTGTAGTACCGTTGAAAAATTACGTGGAAGGTACTTCTGCAGTTTATGATTTTGAAGAACACTTCTAATTTTCAATACACCTTCTAAGGCAGAAAACAGAAACCAAACAAATGGAATTTTACGCCTTCTAATTCCGTCTTAGTAGGTTTCACTATGCATATATATAAACATGAAGAAAAATTCTAGACACCCCCTTTCCTTTTCGAAAAGAAACCCCCGCTACATTATTAGCTCAAAAATTCTTTTACGTGTAAACAAGAGGATATTAGTCGTTGGGGACCACCATAATACTTTACCCATTATGGCTATGGATAATATAAAATATGAAAATAAAATATGTGTAAACTATTTATAAAATGCGTCGCAATTCTTAAATAAAATTTAAACGTATATTTAAATATTTTTAATACATAGTAATGCTCTACTACGGAGTTGCGGGTCTACTTCATTATCCCATCGACCCATTTCGGCAAATTATATAAATCGCCAAACTACTCGTAAATTACACAAATTGGCATAACTTTTTATTTAAATAAAGAAAAAACAAGTAAACTAGTAAAAGTTTAATAAAAATACAAGTAAAACGTCGAAATCAATATCACTTGATGACGTAACAAACACATGTAACTCGTTTAAAGTCAAGTAAATGTGACATTTACCATAAACTATTATTGACATATAATTTTATATTTAATAAGTGATCATCACATTGCTAGTTAAGCGTAGAAAGCAACAGAGTGCAAAATGTCCAAGTCGGGGATCAAACCCGGAACTCTTGGAATAGCACTCTCCCATTTACGTTCTCTACTATTTAAGCTACGAGGATGATGCCCAGCTTGCCATTCTCACTCATTTGTTGGTAAGGCTGCAACTGCGGCACAAGATGGAAACGTTCTCATGAGCACACAAATCTGTGGCATAACATGAGACATACAAAGAGACACAGCAACGGTGAACATATATTTAATTTTAATTAATTTTTCAATTAATTTTTTCAATAAGTGAAAATACGCCTGAAATGATTGAATATTTAATAAGTGGACCATCACGTTACTAATTAAGAGTAGAACCAACTGGCTCTTATGCTTAACGAGCAATGTGATGGTCATTTATCAAGTATTCAATCATTTCAAGCGTATCTTTACTTATTGAAAAAATTAATTGAAAAATTAATTAAAATTAAATAAATATTTAATTTTATGGTTAAGCGATAGTTTTTTGGTCGACAGGATAATCAATTAATACCGAACTGCATAAAAAAAATACTTACAACTTTAAATGACAATCCTGTTAACTAGCAGTTTATTGCGTCGGATTAATCGTCTCATTTCCAATTTTGAATGAAATACAGGGTCAAGAAAAAGCGTAAAGTGTAGAAAATCGGATTACAAATATCGCGGCAAGTCATTATCTATATTTTCAAATATTAATTTCATTTTATTATAATTTTTTTAAAATAAATTTCATGGAAAGGGGAACGACCGAACTGGGACATTCTAACAAACATTTAATCTAATCAGGATATTTTGAATTTTATGAAATTTCAAATCTTTCAGATACTAAAACTCCCTCTTGCCATTTTTAAAGTACAGAATCTCTGAAATTACATAACGGTATAGTATAAAACTATAAAAAAGGAATTTTTTAAAATGTCCTTCATTAAGTCATAATTGCTGTTATGTCTATTTTAAATCATTTTTAACATCATTAGATTTAAATAATAATAATGCAAATAAGCTTAATGATAGCTTTTTATACATATAAAAGGAAAAAATAGCAATAAAAATAAACAAAGGAAAATTTATAATTGAAATAAATGGTCAAGCGTGAACATTACTCACGCTCAGAGGAATCCATACAATAAATAGATGAAATATTAACTGTTTTATTAATAAAAATCGTTGCTAAAAGAATGGTAAGACTATATAAAAAACTATATAACGTAGAGTCGAGTATTACTGTATTACTAGAAAAGTATGAATATGAATAAGTATACGATAAAAGCCCAAAGAGGTTGACACGACAAGAGGTCTGTACGGGCCCGGATCTGGCCCGTAGTCAGGCGGAATGGTTCCGAATATTCTAATGGGCCGGGCCAGGAAAAAAAATTGAACGGGCAATAAGGGCAGAGCCAGGCCGATGAAAAAAAAATAGCGGGCCTACTGACCTGTTATGAAGATTTAAACAAAAACGATATAATATGAGCTTTTTTCAATGAATATGTCTTTAACGAGAATAAGTATAAATGTGCGTCGCGAGCCGATACTAATTTGACAACATCAATACTGAAATGTAACTTGTACATCGGAGTTACTTTGTGTCTAACCCATGCTTAATATTTTTAGCTCACTTGTGACGCGCCAAAATCACGCTTACATTTTTTTTTTTTTTTCATAGTCGAGCCGGGCCGGAACTAGACTTAATTGTTCTCAAGATGTGTAGAGCAAACTGCGTGTTTTATGAAAGTATTAATAGCGATAAAGAACTTACGTTAGCGTAATATTTGGATATATACTTCTTAGTAGTTCTTAAATTCATTTCTCAACAACGCAAATGTTTGGCTGAGTAATTTTTAGTTGTAAAGGTATAAAATTGACAAGCCTGACAATTGAAGGGATTTGGAATCGAATAGCGTTTTCTATTTATTTATTTTTTTTTTTTTGGTAAATAAGATACTTGTTGAAATATAAGAGATTCTTGTCACGTGATTCCAGATTTTTCTCCCTTCCCATGCTCGCTTCTGGAAATTCGATTCAAAACGCTAACCTTGAGCGTATTTTCTTAAATTGCTTGTATATATATATATATATATATATATATATAGATAGATAACGCTAATCGATTACACAGTTTCTGAATGAAAACACCTGCTATTCATAAGCGTTTCCGAAAAGAAATGAATTCAAAAATGTAGGTCCTTTGGCTTTGAGGAAGTCTTTAACAAAATGAGAAATATTTTCTTAAAACATCTTTTTATTATACAGCTTCAAAAGTTATTATGTTTTTGATTTTCTTTTTTCTTCTTTTATTCTAAATTATATTATTTTTTTACTGAATCTTTATTTGAATGTTGAAAGTCTAAGAATCTAATTAATCATTAATGTTGCTATTGTGTAATTTTTTTTTAAATAAAATATACTGTAAAATTATCCCATAAATATGTGTGCAGTATTCTTTAAAGAAATTTTTATTATATGATAAAAATCGTTTTTTTTTTTTTTTTTTTTTTTTTTTTTTTTTTTAAATATTTGAAATTGTACTGGGCTGGGCCTGGTTTCACTGGTATCTGTACGATCCGGGCTAGAAATGTAAAAATATAAACAGGCCGGTCCGGTCCGGGCTCGGGCCTGGAAATTCCTCTGTCACGACCAAGAAAAATTGAATTTCGTTCTTAGCAAGAGTTAGCAAAAGAAGGAGGGGTGGGGGTAGTTCTTACTTTATTAGGTTGCGGTCAGTGGACGAAAACCGTCCCGAGTTCAAATTTCGGGCCTGGCACAGATCCGTAAAAACTTTTAATCTGATAACTTATGTAACACAAAAATAAATTATTTAAAATAATAAATAAGAACAATTGAAATAGTCGAAATTGTGTCAGACCAGATCGGCCCGCGGCTGGGCTTGTTTTCACCGATTTCTGTACGAACCGGGCCTATAAACATAAAAATATAAACAGACCGGTCGCGGGCCTGAAAATTCCTTTCGACACGATCAAGAAAAACTGAAGTTCAGGCTTAAATTGAGTTTGCAAAAGTAGGGAGAGGGGGATGTGGGCTAGAGATCTACAAGAGTCGGGCCTCGGCCCAAAGCCCGAGCCCGCCCGGTCCGCGGACCGGGTTCAAGCACTGCCTCCTCTACAATGCCTTCTCGCTTGTGACGTAGTGGAGGCGGTTTCCCTGACAACGATCGCGTTCTGAGCTTCGTGGCGATTGTGGAACCAATAGGGTTAGTGATTTCGCCTCCACTTCATGACGTTTCACACTTGTCGTCTGCTCAGTGAATAGGCATTGTAGAGGGGGCAGTGGTTCAAGCCGATTTCCATCAATGGTATTCGAGCCGGGCCGAACTTAGTCACTAATCTTTTCGCGCCGGGCAGGGTCTATCTTATTTTTTTCCGTACGAAGCCATGCCGGATTTCATTCTTCCTAGTCTTCACGGGCAAAACTAATCAGTTCTGTTTGAATCAGCCCGTATGAAAACCATTTTCTTAACTTAGCCAAGTCTGTTCAAAAATCAGTAAAATTTGTCTTGGTCTAAAAATTTTTGCAAAAGAGGCATATACTTTTAAGACCTCTTTATTTTACAATTAAACATTAGAATTTATTCTTTTTAAAGAACCGTAAATTTCTACGCTTATTAAAATAGAATCAAACACGTAAAAAAAAAAGTTTGGGACGGAATTTTTTTTTAACTGAAAATTGGAAATTTCTTTTAAACTTCTTTTAAACTGTTCATCCGTGCAAAATGAATACAACAATATGCAAGAAAGAAAAATATTAAACATTTACACCTGCTAAAAAGGGAAATTATTATTTTTTTTCCAATGCGATTTCGTCTTAGAAATTTTTACTATTACCATATACCATTTTTTAGATTTTTATGTCTCCATTGTATGGAATATGGATTAATAATACTAATGATAACTGAAACATTTACATACAACTAACAAAGGTTCATTAAAAGCATAAATATCGCAGCCTATGGCACTTCTGCATATGAAAAAAAAAAAAAAAAAAACCCTGGCCGGCCAATTTTTTTTCTATGGAGCGGGCCGGGCTCGGGGCCTGGAAATTTTGGCTCGTGCAGTCCTCCAATGTAGGCTATTTTTAATAAGGTTGCTGTCAGTCGAAGAAAACCGTTTCGAGTTCAAATTTCGGGCCCGGCCTAGGTCCGTGAAAACTTTTAATCAGATAACTTAAACAACACAAAAATAAATTATTTAAAATAATAAATAGGAACAATTGAAATAGTCGAAATTGTGCCGAACCAGATCGGGCCGGGCCTAGAAATGTAAAAATATAAACAGGCCGGGCCAAAATAACTTCCCTTTCGGTCCGGAACCGGACCTGAAAATTCCTCTAGACACGACCAAGAAAAATTGAAATTCAGATTTAACCTGAGTTTGCAAAAGAAGGGGATGGGGGAATGTAATTCTCCTACTTTATTAGGTTGCGATCAGTGGAAGAAAAATGCCCCAAGTTCAAGTTTCGGGCCCGGCACAGGTCTATGAAGACTTTTAATCAGATAACTTTGACAACAAAAAATGGATTATTTAAAATAATAAATAGGAACAATTGAATACTTACTGTTTATCGGAACTACTAAATGCTTGAAACGTATCCGTTACTGCAAGAGACGGCTTTGTAACTTTAGACAATGTTAATAGATATTTGTCCATCTGAAATTTCCCCCCCTATTTTTGATTCGACACTATTGAACTGACAGTTTTGGTTCGGTCAGTAGCAAAACTCCTCTTTACTCCCCCACCTGCCATCTCCCGAGTTCTTGGAAGCTTCAAAATCAAGACCTTTTTATCCAAGGTCAAAAGGCCCCTTCTAGATATGTTTGAGAAAACGCAACGTATCGGACACAGTCTACTTTATTTATTGCCCTCTATGTAGCACGAATCAGAAAATGTGATACTTCCTAGAAACCATGTTCACCGTCCAAAGAATAAAGAAAGAAAGAAAAAACTCCATGGAGACTGCTTCGTTTCACCCAAGCAATATACGGTGGAAGTTTTCTAGGCTGTTTTTGTCGTTTATAAAGTATAAAAATAAATAACAAATTTAAAGAAAGAATTTTTTTTTTTTTTTTTTTTTTTTTTTTTGGAAAACAATATACGCTGAAAAATTCTATTTCAAAATTTGAATTTTTTCTATAATGGTTGAAGCCAAAAAATACAGCCCATCTGGAAAAATTATTGGAGGGGCCCGAGCCCCATGGGCCCATACAATTCTACGCCTATGCTATAAAGTATCGGAATTCTTTTGAGTGCCCCCTGTAAATCAACTACAGTGGAGCATCGTTTATACGACGCCGAAGGGACTACCGAGAAACGTCGTGTATACGATACCGACGTATAATCGATTTTCACTTCCAAAACTAGAATTAATTTTGTTTTCACTTAATTTTAATGTTTAACGTAATGATTTGCATGAATTTTTAAATTAAACAAACCAAAATAAACAAATAATCTTAAAAAACGGGGGGAGGGATTAGTAAGCAATTTAAATATGCGTACCTTTATTTATGTTTCACCGAAATGTTCCTCATTTGCAGTACATCATTTCCTTTCCATTTAAAGTTAAAGATCAAAAATTCCGCGTGGCCAACTAAAAGTCGCCAATACTGATAACAGTTAGAAGGATAGTCTATTTGCAACTTAAAACAGATCGGGAAAGCTGACCACCCCCGAAAAAAGAATGACCCCTACCAGTGTAATCTGTTACACGTAAGCTGATTTTTCAGACTAATCGAACACCAGCCCATATTTTTATAATGTGGAGTGTATTTAAACACGCTCTTTGGTGTCATTCATAGCTGCCAAATTCCGTTCGTTCGTAAAATACACAAGAAAAATAAACAAAAATAAATCTTTGCAAAATCGAAAAATCGACGTATAAACGATTTTGGGCGTCGTATAAAAGATATATTTTTACATTAAAATGAATAGGAATGAATCGGGACCACATTAAAACGTCGTATTAATGTAAACGTAATATAAGTGATCGTCGTATAAACGATGCTTTACTGTATTAATCTCACATGCTTCATATACAATACCAAACATGCTTCAGTGACCCTAAATTAACTTTATCAACTGCATGAAAATCGCAGTTTATTTATGGGAGTAAGCATGTGAACACACCGCCTGTCCGAATGCATAAAAAATTTTCAACTTTGTTGGAAAGTGTTAAAATAAGACAACTAAATTATTACGGCTGTAACTTTAAGGAGTGAATATATTAAGCAATAAAAAAAACATAAATTTTGCATAAAAATGAAGATGAACAGATAATGAGTTGCCAAGATATTTGTACTTCTATTTTCCATACTCTTTAATTTTTTATGACCCTGTATTTCACTGAAATTTCAATTCAAATATATAGTTTTATTGGAAATGAGACATTTAATCTGAATCAGTAAACTGTTTTTTAATAGGTTTATCTTTTTTGGAGTTATAAGGATGTTTCTTTTACTTTTTGATTAGTACGTCGACCAATAAATTATCGCCAAACTATAAGATTAAAAGCTAATAATAGCTTATCGTAAATGTCACGACGTTTTGACATTAAATATGTTACATGAGTATGCATATCATAACTGATTTTTAATTTGACGTTTTATTTGCATTTTTATTAATCTTTTACTAATTTATTTGTTCTTTCATTATTTAAAATAAGTTTGTCCGTCCGTATATCTGTCCGCATATAACAGAGCATAAACTACCCAGCCAAATTGTTTGAGATTTAAAATATATAATTAATTCATAATTTCTTTGAGTCATTTCAAGTTTTCTGAAAATTGTATTTTTAGTTTAATGACAGGTGCAATCAAAAGTGTTCTATTACATTACGGTCAATAGGGAAAAATAGTTTCAAGTACATTGTAATGATGTTACACTCTTTAAAAGATAATAAAATTTGAAAAAAATGTGAAATTTTTGAAATTTTTCTTTGTTTTGTTGTTCACGTTCATTGTATTTGTAATTTTTATTTTTCTATTTACATTCTAAGGATGACTCTATTAATAATGAGATGAAACATGTAAATAAAAATGTTTTAATATATTTTAAATGTTTTTGTTAATTTACAACGTCTTAGAAGCAAACTTTTTTTATAATATAAATTCTTATATTTTTATATAGACTATATATTATTAGTATTACGATATAATAGAATTGACATGAATTTAGGAAGTATATACCAAAGTATATAATTCTGTACATTTTGTGATCCAAAGAATTCATTTATTTGGATTATTTATTTGGATCATTTATTTGGATTCATTTATTTTATTTTTCATTAATTTAAAGGGCCACACAAAATTATTCCACTGCATAATAGTGTACGGGGGAACATTGTTTGGGACGCGTTTAAATTATATTAAACTATTTCACATTTTATGAAATTGTTATACGTTGCTGAGGTTTAACACAAGTTACTTATTGTATAATAAAAAGTATTTACAGTATCACACAAAAGATTTCCATCACTATACTGTATCGGAAGTACTATATATTGCAACATCAAAATCTGAATATTTTTAAAACTTTGTTATAGTAAAAATGCATTTCATTTGCTACGCTTCACGTGCAATTCACAACGTTTTTTTCTGAAAATTCTAAAAACCAGATTATACATATTCTCTATTTTACAGAGTATGAAGGTCATAATCAGTGGTGTAGTCGTAAAAAAAGCAGAGGATATACGCTCTAAGCAGAGGGTATATCTCAAGGAAGAAGGTATATTCAAGAGTGTATAAAGTATAGTTTTATTGAGAAACAGAGGGTATACGATGCTCCTTAAAAAATCCAGAAGGTATACGGCGTTTACTCCTCGTATACCTTCCACTACGTCCCTGGTCATAATGGAAGTGTTTTCATTTGATACGTTATTATATCAATAAAGTATAAATTAATCGAAAAATTAAAGTATCGATTCTGTATGAAATTTTGAGAATTTTGACGTATTCTCAAAGTATTAAAACGAGTATTCATATGTTGTCATGAACTGGCTGGACTTGTATGCAAATAAGTATACGTGATATGTCGGACAATATAAATGCCATTAAAAGAACTGTAGTTATTACCATGTTACAATTTTGTCCTTCAAAAAACAACCTTTTTTTTAAATATTACAGCTTATCATTATTTGCTACATTCTTTTTTTTTTTTTTCGTAATACGAGTAAGCTTCTTCGAAACCGGTGTCAATCGTTATCATATTCGCAAGTGTTAGAGATACAGCAATTTTTTTTTTCACCCAGTGTTGTTTATTGGATTCATCGATCATTTTATAGGAGATAAACAATTTTAACCTTTTCGGGTTTGGTGTACTTTTAATAGTACATGTTTTTTAATAGAGTATTATTTTGTTTTAAGAAATACTTTTGCTACTATTAAAATGTAGTATTGGTAGTATAAGCCTATGCATTTAATATATGACATCATTTACATTTAGGCATTTAGTATTAATAATAATAATTATTATTTGCTTAATTCTTTTTGCGCCGTTTGCAGTTCTTTCATTTTAAACATGCATTTCACTTTTTGTATTTAAAATAAAAGTTATTATTCTGAAAGAATAACGTGTGATAAATGCAAAAAAGCATTGAAAAATTGTAATATGAATTAAATCTTGTTGTAGTACAATACTTCCTAAACATCTCCAAAAACTATTCCTTAGTTTATTGCCATCTGAATGTTAAGTGAATAGTAAGCAAAAGTACAGCATTCGTTAAGATTGAGGCAGTCAAAAATTCGTTAAACACTAATTAATCTATTTGGATAGCTAGCGTTGATGCTATTAACGTAGAAGTAATTTTATCTAAAAACTGATACCAAAAAATTCTGACCCGAAAGGGTAAAATTTTTCTGAAATGTGATGCATGTTAAACAATTTTAAGTTTATCTCATATGTGTTACCCGTTTAAATTTTAAATGTTTCCGATAAAAAAAAAATAGAAAATCATGTCTAGCAAAGAAATATTTTCTTTATTTTGAGAACGTATTCGATTCTAATCAGGATTTCATCTGAAAGAGTACATTTAATCTAGATAAAGGACTCTTTTTTACAGCTTTTTAACAAGTGCAAAATTAAAACTCATTTAAGCAATTTTCAACGCTGTTAAAATATTTTTTTTTCTAAAATTCGATTTGTCTCTAAGCCCCAGCAGTGGTTCAGAGGAGAAAGATGAAAGAAGACAAACTGAAAGATGACAGACTGGAGGTGCTGACTTGGAACCCAATAGCACTCGTCGTCCTAAATGTTCGAAGTTTTCCGTGATTTCTTTCAAACCTTGCGTGAATACGATTAGGATCCCTTAAAAAAATGTTCCTGAAACAGCTTAAATGCTGTTTATAACACCCACAAAAAATAATTGAATGGGTGCAACATTTAATATATTTGGCGTATTTTAACTTTTTGCAGGATTGCACAAAAGAAGTGTGATGCATCACCATCCACGAGAAAAACTTGCGGGAAGTGCATTTTTAGTTGTATGGCGCTTTTTAAAGTTTAACTAAATTTTATTATATTTTTTGGCGAGTGTAAATTCTATTGATGGTATACAGGGATGGCCAAAAGAATTCGAATGGGGATGATTAGTAAAAATGGGTTAACATTCATTTTCAACCATCCTTTTCACCTGATTTCATTTTTTTTCGCTACTATGGGGTACGAGTGCAACATAAATAATTCATGTACTGGTCGGCCCATAACGATATAAATACATTGCCGTTTATGTATAACAACTGCCAGCAAAGTGTTTTCAGTTATGTTACACGTTTTCCAGAAGAATTAATTTTCTGTATCATATGAAATAAAACTAAAGAAAACCAGCGGACTTACAATCCTTTAAGGATTCTGATCTTTAATGTCCCAATCCCGCTTTCCGGACCATGGGCGCTAAGTTGATATGTAACACAAGTCAACGCCAAGTTGTCAGACTAATGCGGAATCCTTACCTAGTAAGTCTGGTACTTCTTTTATCGATACCGGGAAGGGATGGAAAATTATGCAGACCTTGATCAGCATGCCGTCCAAAATCGAACTAGGGGCTTGAAACGTGGGAGACAGGCGCATTGACCATCAAATAACTGAGCTTCATCTTATGTAAACTGTATAAAAATCTACAGATCACATACCAGGTTATACAAAAGAACTCGATAAGTTGCCATCGGTACATAGTTATAAAAATAGGTTTATACATTTTCTAAATTGGCCATTTAGCTGTCTTCCTAAATATTACAATAATA
Source organism: Maratus speculifer (assembly GCA_964019185.1). NCBI lineage: Eukaryota > Metazoa > Arthropoda > Arachnida > Araneae > Salticidae > Maratus > Maratus speculifer. Next base: position 20,948,770 of record OZ025303.1, on the reverse strand, counting down.
ATAATATAATAATAATAAATAAATAAATACATAAAGAAAAATTAAAAAAATATTTTGGTTGCGTTGGAAATTTTGATAACCAAGGTACCATCCAGTTTCCATTCACTACTTTCAAAGATGATTAATTTGTTTTTCAGTTTCGAGCACCGCTGAAAGAAAAAAAATATTAATAAGCAAATTCTTTCAAATCGGTATTTGATGCATAAAATTATTTTTCATTTCAGAAGTACAAAATCCATCCAAAAAAAGCCCCACCAGTGGCCGAGATGTTTTGACCTCGAAATTGGTTGACGGTAGGTGCTGGGTTCGAATCCGGTCGCGACCGTCAGCCCAATCGTTCGGAGTTTACCGTGGTTTTCTTCGAATCGTGGATTTCCTTGCGTAAATACGGGTTAGGTTTAGAAAACCGCCCACGAAGGGCACCCTCCTTTAGGGCCTATTTAGAGGTCTGCACGGCCGGAACGAAAGAAATATTGGCCCTGTCCGGCTCGGTCCGAAAGTTAAAATTTTGGCTAGAGCTCGTCCCGGTCCGGAAAAAAGTTAAAAATTCGGCCCGAACCCGGCCCGTCTCCGGTGAATTTCTACAGAACATTGATCTTTACTCTAATGGAAGAGTTCAGACCAAAAAAAACTTACCTTAGTCTTTTTTTTCTTTCATGTTTATAATCTTTTTATGCAGAAGTGCCATAGACTGCGATATTTACGCTTTTAATGAACCTTTGTTTGTTGTATGTAAATTTTCTGTTATCATTAGTATTATTAATACATTAAAAAAAAATCTAAAAAAATCGTATATCGAAAAAATGGTAAAAGTAAAATCTTCTAAGACATTGGAAAGAAAAAAATAGTTTCCTTCTTAGCAGATGTAAATGTTTAATATATATTTTTTTTTTTTCGCGTATTGTTGTATTCATTTTGCATGAAAGTACAATTTAAAAGAAATTTGTAGTTTTTAGTTTAAACGAAAATTCCGTCATAATCATGTTTTTTTTATGCCTTTAATTCTATTTTAAGACGCCTAGTGATCTACGATTCTTTAAAAAGAATAAATTCTAACGCTTAATTGTAAAATAATGACGACTTAAAAGTGTATGCCTATTTTGCAAAAAATTTTGGACCAAGTCAAACTTTACTGATTTATGAACGGACTTTTCCACGTCGAGAAAAGGATTTTCATACGGGAAGATTCAACAGGAACTGATATTTTTGGTCCGTGAAGACTAGGAAGAACGAAATCAGTCTCGGCTTCGTACGGAAAAAATAGGTTAGGCTCGACCCGGCCCGATACACCTGGAAAAAAGAACTCCCTGGAAAGGCACTGCCCGACCCGAAATGATTAGTGACTAGGCCTAGGTGTTCGGCCAGAGTCTTCAGAAGCAAGACTCAAGCCCAGCCCGGCCCGAACCCGGTCCATGCAGATCTTTAGCCTATATCCCGTCTCGTAATATAATTGGCCGTCATAAAAAAATAAAATCTAAAAAAAAAGTAATCAATTTTTAATTCGTGGAATTTATTATTAGATTTTTGTTAAGTTATAGTTTAATTCGTAAAACACGTATTAGATAAGTCTAGTAGTAATCAGGATGGTTAACTTTACAATATGAACACCAGGTTGCGAAGATTTTCTTACATTTTTGCATCCTTTCGCCCCCTAGGGCGGGGGGGGGAGAACGTTAAGAAATGTCTCAAGACATGTCCCTGTCTCGATAATAAAATTTTATAATATGCAGAGTATAGGCATATAACCACCACATACGGATAATATTTTTAAATTTCAGCCTCCCTGCTTTATATTCTATCCATTGAGCGGGTCGGGGGGGGGGGGGGCTTCAAAAACGCATCTCGATAACTATTACGGTTTTCTAATTGAACATTTTGACAGGACATCTTCAACATATAAATATATGTTAGAATATTTTATAACACCATTATTCAATCGATAAGTATGAGACCAGATTGTGTGATCGATAAGATTGCTTGGGTGAATTAGTACTCCAGTATTCATCCTGGATGACTCAGTTGGAAGAGTACTGGCGGCTTCAGCCAGTACATCCCTGGTTCGAATCCTGGCACAGACATTTTTCACTCACTTGGAAAATTTACATCTGCTATAAACATATTATCAGAAGTTTTTAACTGCCCACTTTTTCCCCAAAAGAGAAGGGGGGCTTACATAAAATCTATGACAGCATCCCTGAAAAAAATATATAAGAGGTCATTTCTCAAAATATTGCACTAATTAAAAACTATTTTTCACTATTAGAAATTCTCGACTCTTGACGGGACGGTGGGGGCGGCAGAACATATCAAAGATGGTCGCAAAAACATTTAGAGGTGGCGAAAAAAAAAACATATCAAAAATTTGTCACGGCCCCGGCAATGAAATCTTCGGGTTATTAGAATATAAACTCCAGATAGGGTTAACTTTGCTTTTGTAATTCGATCTGGAAGGGGGGGGGGAGCTGCAAAAATTTATCTCAGATTCTATCAAGTTTTTATGAGATAAAACTTTGGCATGATATTTTTAGTAATATAAACAAAGGTTTTTTGTGATTTTTTTTTTTATAATTTGCTCCCCTTCTCGCCAAATAAGAGGGGTAAGAAGCATAAAATTTATGACGGGATTCCTGACAAAACTTCAGAATGTGAGGCCAATGTCATTTTTTTAAATCAAATTCTCAATTTTTTTAAAATAAAAAGCATGAAAATGAAATAAGTAGTATAAAGTTGAATTTTTAATTTTAAATTAATCCGACTAATTTAAACTGTTATAACTCGTGATCAAATTGCAACATCAGACTGTAATTTTGTGTGCCTAAAAAGAGTGAAAATTTAAAATTAACATTGTCGATTCTTTTATGCAAAGCATTTTAAAATTCAGTTTAACGCGAATATAAGGGCCCAATAGCCACTAATAACTGACATCAAAATGTCACAGTCCACAAAAATTTTGTATGGCAAATGTAATCTCTTTAATAGGGAAGGGAGCATTGCTGGATAAACTAAATACATCCGAAGTAGGGAAGTTTTTAGGTAATAATGTACTATTAGCTAAGGCTTATGATGTATTTTCCATTTGTACGCGAAGAAAATTTTCAGACATTCTTCTGTAGGTTCTTAGGATCATGCAATGGTTTTCAAATTTCGTTCCTGTAAGGATTGTTTCAGATTATAATAGTTATCACATCAAAACTGGCTACTTTCTAACACAAATTAAAACTCATTTTTGTTTTTAAACGCATGAAACGATGAAGTGCACTTTTTAAAAAAGTATGCGATCAAACAGTTTCCCATTTTTCGATAAAGTTAGAAGATTTTTTAAAAATGTGTTAAAAGTTGGCATTTTGAATTGAACTCCATGATGTGACAGCATGGTAAAATAAAGGAAAACTGCCGTCTCGAGAAAACAATCTCTTACATCTCAGGATATAATTCACGTTTCAAAAAGTGAAAAAATCATTAGATAATAAATAATTTGAATAATTATGTCTGCAAATTTCTTTTTTTTAATGTTTCCAAACGAACCCGTAAATGTGCCAGAAAGGTTTGGTGCTGTAGAACAAGACTTTTTTATTCTTCGGGGGGGGGGGGGGGGATAGGGGTAGGCGGATCACTTCGGTAACAGTCGGGAAAAAATTACGCTGGAGTTGTAATTTGCTGTAACGCAAGGTTTTAACGGAAATTTTTAAATTACTGATCCTTTCTTTGGAAATCAATAGAAAATTAAAATATATATATTTCACGCATGTAGTACTTATCCACACGCTCCGGCCCCCTCCCCCTCCCTGACACACATAGGGGAGCAAGAATGCTGCAATAAAAAGATCATCTTTATCTGGTGTTATTATTATTACTACAGTCGAGTCTCTATATAACGAAATCCACCGTTCCAGTGAAAAATTCGTTATATCGAGAAATTCGATGTATAGAGAATGATGTTAAAAATCGTATTTAATGTGTCAAATTTGAACAAATATTATTTTTGATCTTTTGAATTAATAATTTGAAATGTTTAAAAGTAAATATTAACCTAACATTTTATTTCTTAATTATTTAAGCTGTTTCAAAAAAGAGAACAGACATTTATTTGAAAGCTTAGTGAAAATAAAAGAAGGAAGACTTGCATTAATTTCAGACGAAGAAATCTGTGTTTTTTGTTGTTTTGATTTTAAAATTGTTACGCTCTAAAAAAAATGCTCAAATTTTAGCAAGGAATGAAAAATTGTAGTTAACATTTTCCTCCATTTGAAAGCCTCTCTTATGTGCCTCTCATTGATTCCTTTCTTACATGAGCATCAATCCAATTGACTCCGTTTTGAGAAGGATGTGAAAAGGTGTGTGGGAGATTCGATAAATTCGTTGGATTTGAAGAACAAGGAGAAAAGTAATAAAAAAAAAACTCAGCACTGACGATAAATCAAAAATATGTGATGGAAAACTGATTCCATATGATTTCGTAGCCTTTTAAAACTGAGTAAATTAAGACCAATTTATGAAAAAATTCGTTATATGGAGATCGATATTTCGCTATATAGAGACTGTTTTTAATGTAATCACGCGAAGAGGGAACAGTTTTCTACTAAAAATTCGTTATATAGAGAAATTCGATGTATGGAGTTTCCTTATAGAGAGACTCGACTGTATTTTAATATCTGTGTCTTCTATAATTGCATTAACAAGGCCTTGATACATTGTATATTTTCTCCTTGAAGAATGAGGGGGAGGCGGGGAAGGACAGCAAATATATAAAAAACCATCAAATTTAGAAATATGTATGATCTTATAAGTAGTAACGCTTGTAGAAAACAAATAGAAAATATCTATTGCATAACTCATAATTTCTGGTTTTTGCATTAAGGGGGAGGGGCATGGCCGTAGCTAGAAGTGAATAATAGGGGGAGGAGGGGGTCAAGAAAATGTAGGGAGAAAAGCTCATATTTTCTTTCTCTCTGAGGCACAAAAATAAATGAGTGCATATTCACATTGTAGGTACGATATTTCTTATTGAACAGATGCAATAACTTCATTTTATGGTAAGAAAAGAATACGATGATAAAAAATTTGAATGTATAACTAGTGCAATACTATTAAACTTCATGTTTTTTTTTTTGAAGGGGGGGGGGGTGAGTCAGCCCTAGCACTTTAGCTAAGGCGCTGTGGCGGGGGTGACAAGGTAGAAGATGTAAATAATTCTGTTATTAAAATCCTATTATAGGAGCCTGAATTAAGTTTGAAAAATTGTTTAAAATGTTTGAAGTTACTTTCTGTAAAATAATCTTGATTAAAAACCGATCATTTGTTCAACAGGATCTGGGTTTTAACCGATGAAGTTTTTGATTTCTAGAGATTTTGTTCGCGGATTTTATATCCGCATCGAATTATAATTTCAAAATAATATGATATATATAATATTTAGTAATATAGTATATTTCGTAGTAGTGGATAATTTCATCACTCCGGAGTGATAATAATTATAAAAATTAAGGTTTATAAAAAGAACTAAGCTAAAACGTGTATTTACAGCTTTGCAGGCGATTACAAATTTCAAAATGAGATTTAAAATATTCGTGCCATGATTTAAGCAAAAATGTATATATAAATAAAAGCTTTTATGAAAAAATGAGGGGGGGGGGGCGCATTCATAATTTGATGTGTGGAGTTGTTGAATAAAGTCTAGAAGTGCTAACATTTTTAAGAATTTTTATTCCAATTTATTTTTATAAATAATTTAAATGATATTAATAAGAAATGTGTCATTCATTGAAGTAATCTCTAATTATGTTAATTCTTCAGTAAAAACATTTATTTTTGATAACTATTTACATTTTGATTTAAAATGTTAGACGGTCAATTACGGTTTTGCCTCTTTGGTGTATCCACCCCCCTCCCCCCAGTTGCACCACTGATTAACATAAAAAAAAAACAAGATAACATGGAATCAACGCCCCAATTGATAAAAAGTCATTATCATTTAACCTTTTCTGCCTTTCATAAAACGCCCTTTGAATGTATGTTTTATCTTTCCGATTTTTGAGCCCCGCTATCTGAAATTTCGATGCTGAAGTGCAATTTTTCTAACCGGATTCCTGATAACGAAAATTATTATCTGCATTTCAAGTATTAAAAGCTGTAAGTCACTCTTTTCCAATCAGTTATTTCTGAGTATTTTGCTTAGAAGAGACAATTAAATTTTAAATATTTCAAATTTTTTGTAACTGTTAATTTTGTGTGTAGAAGTACTTTTGTAGCATTTTGGGATTTTTGTGAAGAGTATCATCTTATTTATGATTTCAGACTATTACAGAAAACGGTAAGTGAGATCGAAGATAACCTATTATAAATTGAATTACAGATATAAATTAAATTACTGTTTGTCCTTTTAAATGTTTTAGCTTAAAGATTTTTCTCAATAAAATAGGAAAAAAAACTTTTATTTCTGCTTCTTATGATTTATTTATATTATTAACTATTTTGAAAAAACAGTTGTTGTTTTAGGTAGAGAACTGGAAAAATCTAAAGTATATCATGCATATCTGAATCTTTTTATTGGTTGAATTCAGCAATAAAGTTGGTTTATTTTATTCATTTCCTGATTGGTCCAAGTTTAATATCTGAAAACGGAATGCTTCTGTTTTTTATTTTATACATTTTCTGATTGGTTCAAGTTAATGTCCAAAAACGGAATACTTCTGTTGCCACGATGACTAAAAGAGTAATGTAATAATAATAATTTAAAAACAAATTGTGATAGAGATTTCAAACAAATTTCATTGAAAAGTGCATTTTTCTCTTTACGCAACGGTGTAAAAATTTAAAATGTGCGATGTTAAGAAGTTGAAAATTTGCAGTTCTAAAAACTGTAAAGCAGAAATTTCACTTAAAATTTGTTTGTGACGGGCCTAGGAATATTCATGTTTAATCCATATCGCACATAATAGGAGACGTTTAGGATTCAATCTGATTAACCCCATTCAATAAAAATGCACATTTTAAACAGTTAATGTTGTCTATCTTTAAAGTTTTGTTGTTTTTATCATTGGTCTAGGAATATTAATGTTTTATGCACGGCGTACGTAATATATGACTCGTTATGATCATCCTAAAATTGATGTTTATTATTATTATTAATTTAAATATAGACTTTATTTATAAGTCTTTAAAAATTGAGACTTTGAAAATATCCTTTTCCAAATAGTTGTAGTAATTTGTTAAATTAAATTTTTTTTAATTGGGTGTATGAAAGTTTAACGAATTATAAAAAAATACGCTTATTACTACACAATTATTATATGTTATATTGATTTAATGATATTTATTGATTTAATGATGTTTATCAATTTAAATAACTCTAAGGATCTTCAAAAAGCGTATACGTATTTTCATAACGCTGCAGGTATTTTTTTAATTGACCTGTGAAAAAGTAGTAATGGAGACCCATTTTTATGTTATTTATTTTTATTTATAATCCAACGAATTTCTACGTCCTTGTTTTTATGTCTGAAAAATAGTTGTTATTTTTAAGACTTTAACTTATTTCTGCTTTCCCCCCCTACACAATGGCTGCAGTCCATAAATTATATACAATATATTGTGATTTTTTTTTTCATTCAAAGAATTTTATGTAGCAAACAGTTTTATACTAACGAAAATAACTTAGAAGAAATTTCTAGGCAATGTCTCAGTAATTTAACGTTCAAAAAGCACGTGAATGAAGTCTTTAAGGATTAATTAATGAAAATTATTTTGCTTATTCCCTTATAAATTTTTTTCAATTTGATTTTTTATTTTTTATTTTTTATCCTTTATGATTATGTTCTTTCATTATTATAATTATATTCCAATGAGAAATAACTGTAGTGGGAAAACACATGCTCGTACTTATATCTGTGTATTCTAAAATTTAGAAAAATTTAATGATGTCACAGTAAATATATTTTTTTGTGACTCGAGGTTTTTCATGACTGGTAAGTACTGAGTCAATTTTTATATATTGCTACATATTAAGAAAATTTTTCAGTTAAAAAGATAGAAATTGGTAATTTTACAGAAAAATATTCGACAAAAATTCTGAACTCTACAGTTTTAAATTGAAGATTTATTTAAAGTGGTATTTATTTTAATGTTGTTGAAGTCTGCCAAAAGAGTTTTGTTAAAAAAATATATATCAAAGAAAACTATGTACAACGATTTAATTATCTCTTACAGGAATATGCATCATAAGACTATGGTGTGCACTGTTAAATTGGTCTTTTGATTTGACTATTTTTTTTTTACTTTATTTTTTAAGTTTTCATTCAAAATTTCATTATTTCAATATTTTTTTTTTATTTAAAAAGGGTAATTTTTTCACTTTTATGCTAAATTCTAATGCAGGGAAAATAACAATATTTCCTCCTAATTAAAAAACGTGTTTATTCGGGGATATAAAAAACTGATAAAAAATTAAAGTAACAGTTACAAAATCCTGTGTTCAAGGTGACAAGTAGGAAAAATTATTTCATAAAAACATTTTTATACGTGGATCTGATAAAGAGAAATAAATATTTAAAAAATACCATCATAAAAATGTATTTATACGTGAATAATTGAAAGATAAATAAAAATTTTAATAAATTATATCATAAAAAGTGCATTAATCACGTGAATAGTAAGAGCAAAAATAAAACTCTCCAATAATGAATAAATTATTGCGCGTTAGAAGCAGTAAATGCTGAAAATTAGGCCATATTTTAAAATTTCAAATAATAATATTGCTAAACATTTAAAAAGATATTTACATTTAAAGTGAAAACTGTATTTGAATGCGAATTTAAAGACTTAAAGAAAAATCTGGTGAAACTAAGACATTGAAAACGATACATTAAAAAAAATTACTTAAAATGTCATTATGAAATTCTGTGTGAAAGCGGCGTTGTTTAATTAGCCATTTTATACTAGCGGATTTTCAAATGTTTGGTTTGTTTTATTTAATCAATCACAAAAACAACCGTTAGCTATCGAGACAGCTTTATATTCTCTCTTAAAATCCTCGAGTCAAAAGAAAATGAATGGAACCCTGATTAAAGAAAATTACTATTGGTAGTTTAGTTATAATTCAATATTTCGTTATTATTATTATTATTATTTTAAAGCAAAGCGTACATGCGTGTTTAGAACCTGCGGTGTCTGAACGGGAAGTGAAAAGCTTAGATCGAGGGGATAGGAGGAAGAGGTCTCTTTAATATGCACATATATATAATTATCAATCTCATTTTTACTTTTTCAGTTATTTGATACCTAATAATAAGAAATTCTATATGAAGCTGCACATTTATCATCTCAGTAAATTGCTTAAAATATAAAACAATGATTATACATCGACATAAATATTATTGTACTACTATATATACACATATATATATAGTAATAAAGAACATAATTCAATTTTAATTTGTGTATTCGTTAGCTTCGAAATCTTTTAATTTTCATTTTACTTTTTTTACGCCTTTTTTTGTTTTTTTATTTTTTGAATTGGCTCATTTTATGCAATTTATTTCAACTGTAATAAATATTTTACATATTGAAAAATATCGAAACATTAAGGTGTAGTACACTGAATGTTTTGAAATTATAAAATAACATCAATATACAATATTGTAAAATATTTGTAAATGATTGCAAAAAAAGCAAAAGTGTATTAACAGTCAGCAGCCTTCATGCATTCAGTGTTACGATGTTTTATTACCACAAAAGCATCTAAAATTTTATATTAATAATTAAAAAAATTATTTCATTATGTATTTAAAAACTGTAATTAATTTAATTTATTTCTCAATATTTTTTCCCAAAGTTATAATTTATAAATTTGTTTTATTCGAATTTTGTTAAAGTAATAAATTGATAAAGGAGAAGGTAATTTTAAGAGTTAAAATGTTAAAAACATTATATTATTAAGACTGCATTGTTAGTTGCATTGAAAGTTATCGTAAATGGATGATGTACCATGGTAAACAGTACCGGATTATTGGTTACAGAAGTTAATTGGTTACATTTAGTTTTGTAAGTAAAAATACACTACATGGCCAAAGATGACCGTCCACATGCGATTTTAGGCATTTTGTTAAATATCTGAAAAAATACATGATGAATTATCCTGAATTTCTAAGTGCGTAAACATAATAGTACAAGTCATACATTTCAGTGAAGATTTTTTTCAAGAAACTCCATAGGGGATCGTCAACAAATTTAAAAATAATGACTATCTTTTGGATAGCCCTGTCAAAACTTATGTAGTAAAAGCACTGAAACTGTAGATTATGATTAAGTGGCTTATTGTAATAAAATGTGTTCATTTTTTTATGCCTATAACATGTATACACATAGAAAAATTGATGTTTTTATAAAAAGTCCCAAATTTTTCCAAGATTTTGCTTATAATTTGCAGAGTTCTCAATACAAAAAAATGTTCTTTTCTGAAAATGTGATAAATAATATTGCACACAATACCCTGTTATCAAAATTAAAAAATAATAAAAATTGTATGAAAAATGAGTAGGTTTATTAAATAATTTTTCACTGCGCATACGTCAACGATATAAAAATTTTATTTGCATATTATGTTATCCAAATGTATAGAGCAACCTTTGTGAAAGTCTCAAAATCATAGCTTCAAAATTCTGAAAGCAATCGTCTATAGAAAAAGGACAAAATCCGTTGTTTCCAAAATGAAGCAAAAAAAATGAGGGATTTTATCCAAATGCAGTAGTACATCCCATATTGTGTATTCTATATTGACACTAATCAATGAATATATGGATACAACCATAGATTATACTACTTTCCAACACATTCAGAATATTATAATAAAACTTCACTGCTTAATAAATTGAAAAATGATTTATAAATAAACAATCTGTAAAATGGTCGAATGTATGAAAACAAAATCTCTAAAATTACTAACAATAGTTAGAACAAAATACGGATTTTTTGTGCATTCCTCTATGTGATCTTTAGATTTCTCTTATTGTAAGTAATTTGGTAAAATTTAGTTTAAGTAAGAAGCCATAGCACAGTTGAAATTACAGTAGAACCCTGCTAATTCGAACTCCATTAATCCGGATAATTCGGATCGGTTTGGCCAATTTTTTTTTTCAAGTTTCAGGAGCGATTTAGCTAATTTCCATAACATTAACTTGTTTCATCGTCGAAATCTGAATTAAAAAAAAAAAAAAAAACTTTTTCTGAAATCTTTTCGGAATAATAACTCTTAAGCTTCTTTATTTAAACTCTTATTTAAATTACACCCAACAAACTACTTATGTTCAAGCAGATGTGTGACCGTAGGGCTCTCAAAAGGTATGGAAAACTGACACAGCAAAAAATTACAAAATTTATATTACAAAGTAAACATTTTTAATGTCTGTAAATAATCAATAAGTTTAAAATAAAGGTGATTTTATGTAAGTATGTTTTATTTTATTTCATTTTTTTCGAATTCTCCGGATTGGGTTTGGTCCCAATTAATCCAAATTATCGGGGTTTTACTGTACCTCAGATGTTTTGTGCAGCCCTGTATATGATCTATAAAATTTATACAAACTAATCATTTTTTTAAATTGATAAAACGCACCTTAATCAATGTACATTATAAAATAGGAACTTGCCTCATATGTTTTATGCAACTTTGTAATCGATCTCTAGAATTTATACATACAAATTAATAATTATTTTAAACGTTAAATTTAAAAGCACACATCACAACGGAAAACACATTTCCAGCAATCGCTGCTTAGACAGTATTGTACCCGAATTATTTTGCATGTGCTTGCATATGATCAGTGAAATCTATGCAAGCTCTATTCTATAGTAAACATCTTGTAGTGTGCATTATATACGTATGTAAATATCAAAATGTTTGAAATAGTGTAACATGAATAAAATACACAGCAAATGATTTTACCCCGTAGGCAGTATTATAATTGAAATCTCTCGAATGCTCCTGTAAAGGAGCTACAAATTCATAATGCTTCGTTTTCAATAGCGAAAATGCCATAGTAAGTCTAGATAACATTAATCAATTTCATGACAAATTGACTCCAATTACGCAAGTTGAAGCACAGATAGACAAAGAGATATATCGAACTCATGCAAACTTTTCAACTATGATGGAAAATGTTAATTAGCTTGAAATTTTTTTACAGTGAACAGAACAGAAAGATGTGTGATGGGGGGAGGGTCTAGGGGTTTATAATTTCATTTGTAAACATATTGGGAAAAGCCTAGAAGTTGTGACTTTTTTATGTATATGTTTTTATATGTATGTTAAATATTTTACATAAAGAATATTTTATAAGAACTATAAGAAAGTATTTAGCCATCCAAAGTGCAGTTTGGAATAATGTTAATATTTCAGCAAAAATATATTTTTTCTTATCTTTGGTTTTCGTAGTTTAGAAGACCTTCGAATTATCTGACTCTATTGCGTTTCTGTCCCCCCCTCTCGTCTCCAGTCATATCGCTAATTAATAGAAAAAACAAGATAGCATGGAACAAATGCCTGTAAAGATCGATAAATTTTATTTAACCCTTCTGCACTTCACAGACTATATTCTATGTAAATCTTATCTTTCTATTCTTTTCTGTGAAACTTGAAATTCAGGTGCGCAAATTTCCGACCCGGATACGCCATACGATAAATCATTATCTTCGTTTTAAAGATTACAATTGAAAGACTTTTCAATACCATTTATTGATAAGTTTATCTTTTTAAAGAACACATAAGTAATTTTTACAGGGTTCAGAATTTTATCAAATTTGAATTATGTGATGTATCATTATTTGGTAAAATTTTAATTCTTCTTTTTATGCTAGCATCTTGCATTTTATTTCAGGTTAATCCAGATAAGATTATTTGCCAACATTGCAAACATATTACAACTCCAATTCCAGTTAAAAATATTTTTTTCAACTTCCTTTTTCCTATTTTTTAGTTCAAAGATAGTAATCATTAGAATTCAAAATGGTACATAGTCAAAAAATTTCTATATATCGAATTAACAAATTGTTAGAAAAATAAATTCCATACACAGAAATTTCGATAGACAGAAGTGATCTCACTTTTATCATAATTACTCCTAAAACATTAAAATGCATGCTAGTTTTTGTAAACGAAACTCTGTTATTAATTTAAATTCAAATCACATTAAATGAAAGTTATTGTTTAGGAAATGCATTAACATGAATAGTAAATAAATAATTATATACATCAAAATTGGCTAAATCTTTTTTTTTTCAACTTGAATGTTTAGTAATATTTGGTAAAATTTTCTTTTTCTTTTTAGCACTTTCCAACAAAGTTGAAAAGTGCTTATGCATTCGGTTTGTCTGTCCGTCTCGCCGCGCTCTAACTCTCGTAAATATACTCGGATTGCCATGAAATTGTAGGACGTTATTTAGGTTCACTTCAGCACGAACCCTATTGAAAATGAAGTTTCTACCATGACTAGTTTATTTGCAGGGACAGTCAAAAGTTTTCCATTACATTACGGCCTATGGGGAAAAAGTGTTTCAAATGAATTTTAACGTTGTTAACACTTTTCAAAAGCTTAAAAAGTGTTTATGAATTCTTTAAAAATGCATTCTGCTTATGCATCTGGTTTGTCTGTCCGTTTGTCCGTCTGACTGCGCTCTAACTCCTGTAATTACACTCGAATTGCAGTGAAATTTTTGTATGTTATTGACATTTACCCTAGCACGAACCCTATTGTAAACGAGCTTTCTACCGTTATTCTTTTATTTACAGGGAGATTCAAAAGTTTTCCATTACATTACGGCCTAAGGGGAAAATCGTTTCAAAGGCATTTTAAAGATGTTACACCCTGTCAAACATAGGAAAATTTATATGCATTTAAGAGGTGCTCTAAAATATACATTCCATAATATATGCGGTGAAAATATTGCTATTATTCATTTACAGTGCCACAAAATAATTCCATTGGATAATGGTAAAAGGGTGAATAGTGTGCGGTATGTTTTAAATATATTAAACTGTTTCATGTATAGTAAAAGTGATATATGTCACTGAGGCTCAATATAAATTATATGATAGTGTCTTGCATAATATAATGTGCATTTACAGAGACACACAAAAGATTTCAAATCGTATATTCTTTCCGGTGTACTGTATAGGTTACCGATGATGGCTTTAAGATGGATGTAATGTATTTCAATTATGGTATACGCATATAAGTTTCAATAAATCTTTGTAAATTATATGGTGTGTACAAATGTTATAGTTGATATACAGGGCTACCTAAAAGAGCTGGCAAACGTTACTGAGTATGTGCGTAAATTACTTGAAGGTGGTTCTTAAATAAGGTATGGGTTTTTACGCTGAATTGCATTCAATTTACAAAAAAAAAAATGTTTGCAGAATATAGGTAAAATGATATACAGGGCCACGCATAGAACTGGATACATGGACGCCTATGAATGATAATTTATAACGATGTGATTTCAGAAGTTTTTGAGTTTGAAATAAATTTTAGCTTCTTACTGACGTGTAATAAAAGTACAAGGTAAACTACAGGATTGAACAAAAGTTTTCAAGTATGTTTCCATTTATTAGTACAAATTACTGAAAAAGAAATTTTAAGCTCTTTTCTTGCTAAACTAAATTTCTTATATTATATAGTATGTATATCAACTGACAGATCAAATACAGGGCGGTTCAAAAGCATTGGAATATATATTTGGCTATATACCCTTATTTCCCTAATTAACGAAGTTTTGTTTATGATTTCCTGGAGTGTTGGAAAGTGCTTTATAATCTATGCTTAACGCATGATTTTTCTTACTTGTTTATACTATTGTCTTACATTATACTTTGTGGTAATCCAGTGAACTTTATATTTTAACATAGTTGATATCACAGTTTAACAGCTTGATACATATATTACTTTTTTTCAACGCTTTTTAGCACTTTCCAACAAAGCCGAAAAGTGCGTATGCATTCGGTTTGTCTGACCGTCTGGCCGCGCTCTAACTCTCGTAAATATACTCGGTTTGCCATGAAATTTTTGGACGTTATTTAGGTTCACCCCAGCACGATCCCTATTGAAAATGAAGTTTCTACCATGACTAGTTTATTTACATGGACAGTCAAAAGTTTTCCATTACATTACGGCCTATGGGGAAAAATTGTTTCAAATGAATTTTAACGTTGTTAACACTTTTCAAAAGCTTAAAAAGTGTTTATGAATTCTTTAAGAATGCATTCTGCTTATATGCATTCTGCTTATGCATATGGTTTGTCTGTCCGTTTGTCCTTCTGACCACGCTCTAACTCCTGTAATTACACTCGAATTGCAGTGAAATTCTTGTATGTTATTGACATTTACCCTAACACGAACCCTATTGAAAATGAGCTTTCTGCCGTTATTCTTTTATTTATAGGGAGATTCAAAAGTTTTCCATCACATTACGGCTTATGGGGAAAAATCGTTTCAAAAGCATTTTAAAGATGTTACACCCTGTCAAACATATTGAAATTTATATGCATTAAAGAGGGGCTCTAAAATAATGGACTTATAGAATAAATTTAATATTTCGAAATAAGAGATTGATATTTAAGTAAAAGAATTGAGTTTTTTTTTAGGAAAATAAATAATATATTACGCTGAATTAAGGGGAAAAAAGGGAACTTTACTGTAATATAAATAAAAATATATTATAAGAATTCAGAGCGAAATCGAAACGATAAAATTTCGAATTTTTTTTAATTATTACATATATATATATTTGTGTGTGTGTGTGTGTGTGTATATATGGCTCTGTTTCTTTTAAAAACTTAGAAAGTGAAAATAAATGATTATTTATACTATCTATCACGGATATCAAAAAAATTTTCTCAGCGAATAATAGTAATTTATTTATATTTGGAATGAATTGTAAAAGGGTTTTTTTTTTTAAACACTGAATGTTATATGCTATATTTTTATTTTATTTTATACTTTTCAGTGTTTTAAATGCAAATAATTCTATAATTGTATTAATTTAATTGTGATACTAATTTAAAATGTCACTAATTTAACAATAGCAGTTTCGCGACTCATTGATATATAATATCGAACGCCATTTGGCATATAATCAACCATATTATTATGGAAACTGATATGCAACTCTATTAAGATCTATCACCTGCGCCGGCAATCACAAAATTGTTGTAAAATAAAGTTATAATTTTATAATTATTTTTTTTAATGCTAATATTGTGTATTTTTATCAGTAACACAGCGGTACACCATAATTATTACAATCTGGGAATATGAAGTGAGAGAAAAATCAACTAATAAAATCTATTTTTAAATACATGCATTTAAGTTCAATAAAAATGTCTGAAAACCGATGTAAATTCAACGAAATTAAAGTCGAAAATCGCAGCTTGAAGAAAATTAAAGGTTATTGTTTGCGGTTGCGTAAGTGAAAATTATTCAATTTCCCTGACAATAGAGGGGGGGGGGATACAAAACATCCAACCATGTGTCGTTACTTTTAGTAAAATTCTCTATCTTATTGGTGTTGATCTTATGGCTATTTCTAACGGTTTTGCATTTTTAAATATTAATATGGCTTTCAAAAATTTCTTACAAACCATAACTATTCAAAAGAATTCATCATTACAGAATGTTTTTGTACCAGTAATGCAGAGTAATACTGAATGTTTGAATGCTACCACATGAAGTTTTTCTTTTATAGAATTCATTTATTTAAAAAAAATCCAATAATGCAAATTGATACATTTTTTTCAAAGTTTCGAATATTGAAAGAATTTTCTCTTAATCGATTGTCATCCTTGAACATAGAGAATATTCTTCATTACATTTATTTCTTATTTGATTGTCATTATTTATTTATTTATTTAAAATAGATAAAAAGCAATATGATATTTTTTGTATGTTGACAGTTTCTTTACTCATGTTCTAAAACGTATATCTGTTAAGTTTCTTCAAAATAAGTCAAAAGAAACATACAAATCAAGATAGATTTATACATCTTTTTATTTATTTATTTATTATTAGTTTTCATATAAAAATAATTCTTACACATAATTAATAAGACGAATGTTGATTTTAGGGCTGAGATAAAACTAAAAGTTAAACTTTACAGAGATTATAAAGATTACATTATAAGGTACGACTTGGTTATCCCGTCGACCAAAAAACTATCGGCAAACTATAAGATTAAATGCCAATAATGGATGATCGTGAATGTGCCATTCAATGACATTAAATACGATACACGTGTTTAAAACGTCATTGATTTTAATTTTAATTTTTTATTATTACTAATTATTTGTTTTTTCTTTATTTAAAATAAAAATTATGTCAATGTGTATAATTTGGTTATTACTTTGGCGATTTGTATAATTTGGCGAAATTGATCAACGGGTTAACTAAATAGTAATAATTTAGGTTACCCTAAATTCCAATAGATCAAAAATCTGGTATTTATGAAATCCCCATCACTTTATCTAATAATCTTAAAAAAGTCTACATCGGCATGACAACGCGGAAACTTTTAATTAGAATTAAAGAACATCGCAGAGATATAGAACAATATAAACATAATACTGCCCTTGCTCGCTTCTTCTTGGCGAACAAGGGTTGCCATATTAATTTTGAGGAAGCCAAAATCATAGTTCCATGCAATAACCCAGTTCAAGGTAAAATAATAGAATCCATCGAAATCATAGCACGAGAAAATAAACCATGTAATGATAATTTATCCTACAATATACCAAAAATATGGCATAACATCATAAAACTTTAAAATTTTTATTTCCTTGCAATATTTTAATTTTTACTCACGTGTAATTGGCAACATTTTTAAAATTTTAATTCATTTAGTTTTTAATTTAGTAGAAATATTATCTCTCGAACAAGATGCAAACGTAGTCCTTCCATTTCATATTTTCCTGAAGACGCCCGCAGAAGACGGCGCGAAGCGTTGAAAGTTTTATTTTATTTTAATATGTACTAACGTACATTAAAATTCCTGTTTTGTGCACCACTGAGCAATGTGTTATTATTAGTTAAATAGTACCCATTATAACTTATGTTGTAAGTTATATGAAATGAATAACATTTCATGGTAAGCAATGCTCAGACTATTTAAATAAAAAAATATATAAAAAACGAAAATCAAAAGAGGCTATTTATTTTGAGATAAAGATGACTTAATATAAATACAAATAAAATACGTAATTAACGTTTTAATTTTCTAAAACTGGCAAATTTAGATACAAATGTCCAATTCAGATTATTTTAAAGTACGTAAAGTTATATAAAATAATTGTAATAAATGCTTCAGCAATGAAATTCTTGAAACTTATTTAGCACGCTGCACTTGACTTTAAATCAATAAAAATTTATCAGTTGTTTATTGATGAGCTACAAAAAGTAGAGGTTTTAATGTTACTTTTTTTGTTTTAACAGGACAGTTTTCTGCACTTACGCCATTCCGAAAATCAGTTTTGAAGCTGTATTGCAAAAGTCGTAAGTATTTTTCTTAGATTTTCTATTCTACTTTTAATGAAACCTCCCCATTTTTCTTTTAAAGTTATTTTTAGTGATTAATGTAAAACAACTCTTTAAAATTCCAATCATTCTTAAATCAGAAAGACAAAGATTTTTTTCAGTCTCTTTCGATCAAAAATATTGACAACGTGTCATGGACATTTATTCTTTTCATACTCCAGGATTTTTTCTTTTTTTTAATTTTCACTTATGGATTTATAAGGTGGTCTGGTGTAATAACGCCAAGTGCTAATATTACGCATAATTATATAATAATTCTGTAAATGGCACATATGAGCCTTTGCGCAGAAGGTGTCGGAGTCATATAAAACAGAAACAATAGTTTAAAGTTAATTCGTTCCATTTATAGGCCTTATCGCTTTTAGAAACAATTAAAATTAACGCTTGATCTAAAATTTGCGAGATAAGTTATGTGATGTGTAGATTAAATATTTATGAGGAAATACTTTGTTTATTACATAAAATTGTAGTGCATTTCATGTAGTTTCAAAATGTTGTAGAAGATTTTTAATATCTTCATGAGATAGTTTGTAGTTTAAAACGCATTGCGCAATAAGTATACCGGGGTAATAACGCCAAGGAATGGAGTTTTTACTCAGACTGATACCTTACAGTAGCGGAACTACACCCGAAGGGGGTATGTTTTTTCTTTATGTATGAGATAGCATTATTGTTATTGTTGTAATGGTTAGATTAAGGAGGGTCCGATATTCAAAACTAATTATTTTTTTGGGGGGGGGAGAAGGTAATACTAATGTAAAAACGATTTTTAACTCTTATAGATAAAACGATATCAAAATGTTTTTTATATTCCAATTCCAACATTTTCAAAATCAGGTTTTTATAAAATTCCAACTTGATTGTTCTATTGAGTTCTAAATTTTAACTGTCCGCTTTCCCTGCATTCTGTTTTTCAAAACTTCATAAATCTAACATTTAACTGATGTGACAGAATTTGTAATATAACTAGTATGAAACGATCTGTGAGACCGCAAGATCGAAAGATGAATAAAAGGAGTAACTAACTCATAAGATGATGTTTTTGTACAAGACTATTATATTTAACAATCACTTATTTAAAAGTCTCTGGTGATTGGTGTAAAGTTCCAAATGAAACAAATTTCGGTAGTATTTGTAGTTAAACGAAAAATTATAAGTTAAACTACAAAAAGCAGTCGTCTGTGAGATCGGTAACATTAGTTAAAGGTTAAAATACGATTAATGATTAAAACTCACAAAGTACTGTTTCTGCACTGCACTTTTTGTACAGGATTAATTCTACTTAAATTTAATCTAAAATATTTCTAATAATAGTACAAGGACTCCAAACGAAAGCGAATTTCAATTGTAACTATAGTTAAACTGGAAAATACAAGTTAAACTCTAAAATTAGGGGGGAGGGAGCAGCGTTTACTGCGATCGCTAACAGCATTCAAAAGTTAATTTGGTTACAAATAATAGAAATACGATTATATAACCACATGAATCATGTATAAAATTTAATAAGGGATCTCACACGGACATTGATTTTTATCAAAAATCTTACTTAACTAATTAAAAGTACAAATTTATTAAAGCATTTTTAAATGACTCCGACATTTTAACTTTAGATTTGCGCGAATCCGCATTAGTGTGGCGTTTACCGGTTAAAAAGTATTTACAAGACTTCTATAACAGTGATAACAAACATATTTATTACACATAGCTCTAGTTATTATAAAATTTCACATAATAAAAATATTACATTAAAAATTGTCAAAACCTTAAATGTTTCTTAGTTAAGCGGGACATTTTAAGCAAAGATAAGCTCAGAGCGTTATATTCTGTTGAAGCTCCCCCTCCCCTCCTTTTCTTTCACTTCACAAAATATTGAATATTTTTTTAAGTATAGTATGCATACATAGAAATATAAATTCTGATTTAGAAAAACTTAGTTAAAACTGTGCAATGTTTCTAATAATTCTATTTAAGCAGTTCTTTTTAAGCAAAAAGAAGTTCTGGGTCTGATATTCTTTTTTACACATCTTTTTTTTACACTTTTACAAAAAGAATGAACAGTTTCTATCTCTAAGAATGCATTTAGTCAATTTCTAGGGCTGTAGAGTTTGTTTTTTTAGATTTAGGCAATCTACATGGAATTATTCCATCTTATTTAATAGTTTTGTTTGTACGGCGTTATTACCCACATAGGTGGGTAATAACACCAATTAGCATAGGTCAAGAAATCACGCCATTACATTTTATGTATACATATCTGCTAAATTATTTTTTATATAGATAGTTATTGAGTTGCTGTATCAAATCCTACATTTGTTTGAAAAATACAATCATAAACTAAACCATGAAAATTGGTAGAACCTTAACGTGGCGTTATTACCCCAGGATACCTTATTTATCAAACTGATAATCAAGAAAGATTGAGCAGCGAAAAAAATTAAGATTTATTTTTTGTACATAAAATTGGATGATACATCATGGGGACTCAAAATGTACATTTTTTGACAATTTCTTAGATTTACTTAATTTTATTTTACATCTTGCATTGCATAAACGTTGAAAAACATAAAATAAATGTATATTTTGCAATTTTTTTTATTAATAATAGTCTCTACAAATGTTATCTTAACGCAAATAAAATTATTAACGTTTTCATTTTTGTACATTTCGTACATGTCTGCTGCAAGGCATTTAGCACATAGTTCGTTAAAAAATTAGTTTAAGAAACAAATTGCTGTTTTGCCAAGTTCTGCTATCTGTTAGGCTCCATTCAAATCCATTTCTGTGGGGTTTTTTTCCCTTAACAATAATTATATATGTGAAAAAACAAAGCTAAGATGTGTATCCTACAGCATACATGAGGTCTAAAAAAGTAAAAAAAATGAGCAAGTTTAGATAAAGATGTTCGATTTAGGGTATTTTAAAGCACGTAAAGTCATCTAACACATTTTCTAAGTAATTCCTCGATAATTAAAACAAAGGTTATTTAGCTAAACTAATTTGAGCTTTGATTCAGTGAAAATTTATAATGCTATTCAATTTCAGATAACTATTTTCTGACACCATTTTTAGCCCAATTAAAATGACATCTCTTAAAAATATTGTTAAGTTACAGGGTTTGTCCACTATCAACGGTGGCCAATGCCAAAATCTGAACCGTTATTCATAGACTTATAGTTCTAATTACAAAAAATATCTTAAATTAAGTATGGAGATATTTAAAAAATGATTTGGGTCAGTAAAAACTTTTTTAAAATACAAAATGTAAATTTTTGTACGGCCCCCTGTCCTAATAGTTATATTTAGTAAAATTTTCGTGTTCATTCTTAGACGATTAATGGCTGTATAAAGTTGGAACACATTTTTGTTGCAAATTAGGGGCTTTTAACAAATTTAATAGAAATGTAATTTCATGAGAAATAAAATAACGAGCCTGAAATTGTACGTCAATAGCAGCAAATGGAGTGCATTCGTACTATAACAATGTTTTAAAAATATTCAGATCTTGGTGTAATATTATACAGTATTTCGGACACAGTATAATATCGAAAATTTTTTGTGTGTCCCTGCAAATACTATCATCTTTCTATTATACAGAAAGTAACTTGTTGTAAACATCAGTAACGTATATCAATTTCATAAAATGTGAAATAGTTAAATATAAAGAAAATAAAATGAACAACCTCATATAATTTATAAATATTATTAATATTTATTAATGTTATTTATACATATTATTAATAATCAAGAATCTCAATTCTTTACAAAATGATACATATTTGAAAATATTATTAGATTACGCTAGGGCAGAAGGTGACTTAGGTTATATTTAAACATGGTTATGTTAAAAAAAGTATGTTTAAATTTTAAAACATGGGGCTACTATAAACTATATTTACAGGATTAGTGCGCATGGGATTTTAGATCCTTTAGAACCTAAAATTTTGTAAAGTACTGGTCACTATATGGGTCCGTCGTTCAACTGGAGCATGATTTTACAATGTGATTTTGGAAATTCTGACAATTCAGTTTCCAAAATTCTTCTGAAGTTCACTTGAATTAAACCGTGAACCTTTGTAAATGTGTTCAGTTAGTCTCACTGTAGCAGACAGAAATTTTTAAAATTACATTTTAATGCCTAAAAATAATTACGATGAGCGAAACGAATCGTCTGCTAGGCTACACAAATTACATTTTGTCGTACACTTTACAAAAAACTATTCAGTATTTTGACTTGGAATTAAAAATAAAAATAAATTACGATCTGTAGGTTTGCACATTATTATTACTTTTTTTGTACAAAATAAGCTTGAAAAATTATCATTTTAATTAACTTATTTTACATGCTTTTCCATTTTTTGCAAATAAAAAATAAAGCACGTACAATTTCATAAGAAAAAATAAATCATGAATTCAGTAATTATAGATAGAATTATGATTAATTAATTAAATAAAATATATTTTCATTATTCTGATAAAATATCGCAAAAACTGCTTTCAGATTTTTAAACCATACTTATTTTTTAAACAATATAATAGTTTCACGATTTCTTTTATGGAATTTTTAAAATACCTCTTTTTAGAAAAATTATAGCATATATTTAATGAAATACAATTTGCAAAAATTCAGTTATTTACATTCAATTATAACAGTATTTTTCAGTGTAAAGAATTCAAAAACGCAATTTATTGTTATTCTGCAAAATCATTGATGCAGACGGTGCTTACGCATTAAAAATATATATTATATATTATGTTTTTTGTGAAGTAGCAGAAAAAAAAAATTACAAAAAAAAAAAAAAAAAAAAAATCAATATTTAGTATAATTTTGCTTCGAAAATATTTTTATTTATACTAGTCTTGTATCATAAATAAAAAAATTCCGAGAAAGTTTTTACATTTCTAAAATAAAATGCGGCGAAACATAAAATAAAGTTTTTGTTTAATGAAGATGCAAAAGTAATTAAAAAATATATATTGTTGCTTTCAGATATTTATCTTATGAAATAATACTTCACGAATCTAAACAAAGCATGGCTTTTGCTAGAATATGTATATGTATATATTATGTTATTTTAATAAGGTATTATATAATTTACTTTATTGAAAGTAAAATAATAATAATATTAACTCAGGAATTAATTTCCGCAATAAGAAACATTCCAAAGAATTTACCTATAACAATTGGAGCAACTGGATCCCAAATGGTCCAGTTACCCCTAATAGATTCCAAGTCATCCCATTCTTGAATCATTTATGGGGAACTGAAAAATCGGTCTTACATTTAAAGCATGACGTAAATATGTACAGATATTTAATTTTTAAAAATAGGTTAATTTATGCCAAAATGGGCCTAAAGTGAAATAATCCACTGAAAGCTGCAAGAATCCATGTTATCTTATGATAACATAAATGACATAAAAGACTAAAAGACTAAACTATCCTTTAATGATTGTGCTTATGCATCTTATCATTATGGAAGTTGAATATATAAATACTTTTATAAATACATCCAAAGTTATTCAGACAATACCAATAAAAGAACCAATGAAACCAGTATTTTTACATTCATATTATTTAAAACAGTTGAAGTTTGAAGAGAATACAGATATTTAATGAGATTAATGTATTCATATGACTATCTTTAAAAAATCTTTAGTTTTTTTTTTTTTTTTTTTTTTTTTTTAGAATTTTTTATGGTTTAACAAAAAGCCGAGGAAGTTCAATGGAATAGACGTTGTTTGTAAAAAATAAATTTAAATTTTCAACAACCTATCAAAACAAAGAAAAATTTATGATTGAGGGCTGCAATGTTGACGACAGCTGAAACGTAAAAAAAAATCAACGGTTATTTATGAAATAGTTGATGTTTTAGTTACTTTGTGGATATAGTTACCCCATCACAGTTTATCTCAAAACAGAATTTTTTTTTTCATTAAATAAGGTAAATATCCCCATACAAAATTGAGGTAAACGGCGCTTGAAAATTTTTGAAGTGTACGAACCCTGATTTAAATTTTAAATATCTATATCAATGTTACAAACAAATGGCAACATATAAATCATTGAAGATAGCCGATTTTTTTTTTTTTTTTTTTTTTTTTTTTTTGTCCAGCTTCTAGAAGGGCGACATTGCTTTTTGCTGGATTTGTGTATTATTCAGCGATAGTGACGTTGTATGCATACTTAATTGTAGATGTTTGCAAACTGAAATATCCGTTGACTAAGCTGCGGGTTTCACTACAATGTATTATTTAATGGCATTATTTGTATTAATGTAATTCTACAGACATAAACCCGTTTTAAGAAATAAAGTTATGTTTAATACTCTCGAGGCTTATATACCTATACGTAAGGAAAAAAATATTTTTACTGTTGAAAAAATATCTTTTCTTAACATTAAAAAAATTACAGAGAAAACAACATTATAATTGTGCCTATTTGCTCGGCGGTCAGGGGGATAGTAAATGATGAATTCTTCAGCGGATGCGATGACCTTTTATACAAAATAAAAGCGTGTTTTTAATCCTAAAACTAAATTATATTGTGTATTACCTCTATTTATATGCATATATATATTCTTTTGAAATCGGAGATGAAACTAAATACGGAAAAAGATTTTCTGCTTTCTAGTAATTCATTTTTGTTTGGAAACATGTGAAAAGTATAAGTGTTTCTATTCATAAACTGTGTAAATGGAAAAAATTATTTAAACGAATAAACTTTTAAATGATATTATGTATGTAAAATTTTCTAAGGGGTACATCTAGATATCAAAACAAACCTAAAATTTATTTTTTCAATAGCAACACCGAAATTTGACACCAAAATAAATTCTACACCATTCGATTAGATAACAAAAAAATCACGAAATTCGTTCGATTGGTTTCAGAGAAATTAATTATTTTAATATGAGCTTATTTGAGGGGCTGTATCCAAATTGAATTTTGGTACTCGATGGATGAAATTTTAAAAAATGACTATGCAACTTCTGTTAATGTAATATACCAATATAAAAATCTCACTTGCTTAATATGTTTTGACTATTGCCAACTCGAATGTTTTAATAAAAGAAATAAAATATAAGTATTTCAGATTATAGGTTTCTGCACATCGTAGATGGTTCCTTAAACCATCATTTGGACTTTTCGAAACATAATTCAAAAACTATTTCGAAGAAAAATTTGAAATTGATAATTTCCATATAGCAGAACATAATAAATGTAAATTTACCAAAAAAATTGTAGATTGCAAATCATATTTTTTCGAATGTTAATTTCATAATTCATAAAATTTTATGCATTTATGTTCGGATTATATAGTATATACCACATAAAAATTGCCACGTTGGGATTATAATTTCAAGATATTAATAAAAATATAAAAATCTAATTTAACAATAAAAGTTCTAAGATTTGAATGGTATAATTCAAAAACTTACAATCCAAAAGACTCTAAATTTCATTTTTAGGCGTAGCGTAAAAAAATTTAAAGTATGGGTCAAAATTGGGTGCTATTATTGAAAAAAAACAAAGTTTTGTCAGATCTTAATTTGTAGATGGTATCTTAAGTAAATTTTATAGACATTATTTAAAAGTAGACTTTATTTCCTATCATTTGGACATTTGCCACTGTCTTCTGTTACAATTCGTTACAGAATTATAGGAGGTGTTTTCTTTTATTCCACTAACTGTAAATATTTTTTAAATTATACTTTATTATGCAACTGCCAAATAATGCCTACCTTGTTATTTTTATAATTTAAATGTGACGTCAGATTGTGCTAAAAATCCCCTCCTTTTTATTTCTTAAACTGTGCCATACTTTGTCGATACCCCTCCCCTCCACACCCACCCACCAACACACAAACCAACAAAGCGATATAATTAATGGACCATCACTTTGATACATTTAATTTTCGCAATCTCAAAGCGATTTTTTTATTTGTTTACTGTCGTAAAAACGTAAATTATGTGAGTATTTTATTAAATTCCTATTCGCGTATAAAGGGAAACGCTGTCTGATTTCTTGTTAAGTAAATGAGAAAAAGCCCGAAGTAAATGTGTTTGTGATTAAGGCGCTACACTAGTCACAGAAAAATAGCCGAATGATAATGTAAAGTCTATGGGAGCGTTCTTTTCAAATATTTCACTGAAATTTTAATATTTTCACTTTTTTTTTTCTTTTGGATACGATAGCTGAGGACGATCTATAACCAGCTTAGTCTTTACTTTTTCAATTTTGATTTCAGAATTAAAAAAAATTACTTTAAATTTCAAAACCGGTTTAAACCGATTTTGAAATTGAAACTATCATAATATAAAAAATATATAAGCAAAATCGAAAAAGTAAAAACTCGGCCGGTTGCAGATCGTCCTCAGCTATCTTGTGCAAATAAAATCATGTAAAAATATAAAAATTTGAGCGAGATATTTGAAAAAAAAAATGCTCCCATAGACTTTACATATGATATGATTGCGTCACAAAACAGGCAATTTTCAATTCAGAATAGTCCTTAAGGGGACGCTTCTCTTTTACTCGGACATTGCGCTGAGAAATCTAAACAGGTCTTTATTTAATACACTTATAGAAATATGATTTTCACCCTATGGAACTTCGATGCCGAAGTAATGCGATTTGAGTATTTTTAAATTTTTAGTATTTAAAATAAATCACTTCATGTTGAAAATTAAAAAAAAAATCACAAATAACAATATATGTTTATTTTTTATATCTATTTTATTTAGATAAAAATGTATTCCATTAATAAAAATAGTCTAAATGTTAAAAGTAAATTTTGAAAGACGCTGCACATCGGCATCGCATGCCCATTTTCTCTTGGTGCGCAGCGTTTATCGAAAATGATGTTATATTATGAATTACCACTCATCTAAATTTCTTTAAGAGGCTAATTCAGTCAAATAAAAGTACCTTTCACTAATTCTTACGCTATGGAAGAAATGTTTAAAGAGGTCTCTTTTGCATTTTAGTATTTTTAAACAATTCTTTTTGCATTGGCTAGCTTGAACGGTTTATAGAATGGCGGTTTTTTTATTTTTTCAATTTTGTTTGCAGATACTTTTAATCCGTGCACTTTCATTTTCGGAACCTGTTTTGAAAGTGAAAACATCCTCTTGAAAAAAAAATCTCCATTAAAACTCGAAAAAATAAAAGAAGGCAGTGGATATTCGTATAGATATTCGTATCAGCTATCCAATGTAATAAAATTAAATTAAATAAACATTTAAAGATACAGTAAAACCTCCATAACGGACACTCCCAAATAGCGGAAACCTCTATTTACGGACAGTTTACCGATCCCCACTCCCAAAATCTAAATTTTTGCATGTTTAACCTCCGAATAACGGACATTCCGAATAGCGGACAGTAATTTTTGATATAAAGTATGAAAAATTGTTTTTTAACGAAGAAAAAAGGTAAAAACCTCAAAATTTGTCAGGGCAATGTGTCGAAATTTTGTGATCACAGACAAATGTAGAGAGTGGGCCGGGTCCCATCCGGGCCTTCCCTCCCACGTCCAATATTAAATTCCGGGGATGGTCCGAGGGACATTACCTCCCGGAGCATCACAATGCTGCCCCCCAGTCCCCTCCGGAAGATTTGAGATTTTATGGTATTAAGAAGTGGTAAAATATAATCAGTAGTGACACCTTTTTTTACAGATAATTTAGGAAAATGAAAACTATTCACATGGCTATAACTTCACAAAAAAAAAAAAAAAAAAAAAAAAAAAAAAAAAAAAAAAAAAAACATTGTAATCTTTAAATGCTAAAGGAAACTTTTTAAATGCATTTTTTTCGTATGAATGTAATAAACAGTGTATAAAGCAAAGTACCATTTTATTTCAATTTTATTACTTAAAAAATAATTTTAATTTATGATTATATTAGAGTTTTAGGACATATAAAAGACAACTGATGAAACTTTAAGCATTTATTATCAATTTTTGAATCTCCGAAATTTTTCCCAATAGCGGACAGTTTCCGCTCTCCCGAGGTGTCCGTTATTTGGAGATTTTACTGTATTAAAATGCAAACAAGATAGCTTGATAAATTTCTTCTGGAGGATTAACATAAGCGAGCGCGTCTTTCCAGGTGACTGAAGTAGCCTTTCAAATAAATCTGAATTTTACTATCGGTGAAGTGCCCTCTTGACACTATTGGCGCTGACTGAATTTCATGTCGACCACTCAACGACCTGTTACGCATGGAATGGAAATATTCTGTTGACACCGTTTTTAGGTGCGTTCGTAATTATGTAAATACGTAGCACCTATAGTGGTCTTTCTGTCCGTCCGTCTGTCCGCATATAACAACGCAAAAACTACCCAACCGAATCGTTTGAAATTTAAATTCATAATTATTACATAATTTTGTCGAGTCATTTCAAATTTTTTGAAAATCGGATGCATAGATCAATTACAGGGGCAATCAAAAGTATTCCATTACATTACGGTCAATGGGGACAAAAGTTTCAAATTCATTTTAATCGTTTGAAATTTAAAATACATAATTATTACATAATTTTGTCGAGTTATTTAAATTTTTTTGATAATCGGGTGCATAGATCAATTACAGGGGCAGTCAAAGTATTCCATTACATTATGGTCAATGGGGAAAAAGTTTCAAATGAATTTTATACGTTTAAAATTTAAAATACATAATTATTACATAATTTTGTCGAGTTATTTCAAATTTTATGAAAATCGGATGCATAGATCAATTATAGGGACAATCAAAAGTATTCCGTTACATTACGGTCAATGGGGTAAAATGTTTCAAATGCATTTTAATGGTGTTACACTTATTCAAACTTAATAAAATTTATATGCAACTATGAAGTACATATTATAATATACATTTTGCATAATCTGTGGTGCAAAGAACATTTGTTATTGATTTACAAAACCACACAAAAGTATTCCGTTACATAATGGTATAGGGAGAACATTGTTTGATGAGCGTTTTAATTGTAATTATTTACAATTTTACGAGATTGATATATGAGAGTGATATTTTTAAAACTTCGTTAGCGTACGAACGCACCTTATTTGCTAAGCTTCACGTGCCATTTCCAACTTGTTTTTTCTCTTTTCAGGTGAACACTTTGCAAGAGGAACAATTGGAAGAAAGGACTTCTCCACTTCTCTTGCAATAATCTAGTTTTAAAAAGACTGATCCCCGCCATGCCAGAGACAGGAACAATTACAACCCATGAAAGCGGAGTGGATTTGGTCGTCGAATGGCAGATACAGGGTTTCTCCACTATTCGGAAGGATGACGGCGCACAGTACTGCAGTCCTGATTTCTCTTTCGGCGGTGAAAGATGGTACTTGGTGATCTACCCGAATGGTTGGAATGTCCATGAATCTTCTGGACATGTGGATCTGGAACTCTGTAAATTGTCTTCCGGTCCTTCTATAAGATTATCTTTTTCCCTTTCGCTGAAAACAGCGAAAGGGGAAATGTACAGAGAAGAGCATGTTACAAAAGAGTTTGCTGACAACTGTTTTCATTTATTTAATCGATTCATACCGAGAGCGGAACTCACCAGGTTAAGTTCCGATCTGTTGCCGGACGACGTCCTGACGGTCGTCTGCACCATGAAGAGGAGGTCATCTGCCGGAAGTCAGAGTAAGTCTTTGTCAGCTGACCATAAACACTGCATAAAAAAAAATCTAAATACTACATGTTTTTCTTAATTTTGTGAGCAGTTGACTTACAATATTTCCTAATAATTATTTTTTATTTATGAAACATTAGATGTTTCTGTGGTCAAACAAAGTCTCGTGATTATGATTCGGAAATGCTGGTGCGGAAATACTTAAATGCTATCAAAAATAAAGATCACAGAATCCCTGTACCTTATCGCGATTTTAATAACTTTAAGAATTTTTAAAGTTCTAAGAACTTTAAAAGCCAATCTCTGTTTAAGAGAATCAATGTAACGGGCTTAAGATTTTTTTTTCTTTTCAATAGAGATAAACAAATTTTTGCATTTTCAATTCCTGGGGAGAAAAAACTGGAAGTTCCTGACTTTCGGAACAGGTTCCGAAAGTGGAAGTGCCCACAAATATTTTATAAAAAAAAATCTTATTCATTAAACTTTTATAAAATGCAACCAAGCTTTTTCCATTAAACATTTATAAAATACAAACTAGCTTTTTCCATTAAACATTTATAAAATACAAACTAGCTTTTTCCATTAAACATTTATAAAATGCAAACTAGCTTTTTCAAAAGAATATTGTCATTGGTTTAACATTAGCTTGCTGGTCTCTGTATTTTTTTTACTGTTCCATACTTTCTTACAATTCAAACATGGTCTCTGATAAGAGACTAAGAGTTTTAAAAATGAAACAAGAAAAAAGAATTGCAGGTAATAAGTTATTCTCTTAAAAACTGAATGAGTGATGTGAAAGCTTAAATTGATATTCTTTCTTGTTTTAGCACCAAATGTCATCATCAGATAACACTGTATTTTCTTAGACCATAAGAATACACACAATATATTTTCTCTGGCTAATACTTTTTAATCTTTGCCATCTTAGCAGCTAAATAGGCTAAAGCGTCGTGATAAATTGCAATTTAAAAGAGAAATTCCTTTATATGATAGTTTAAGTATTGTTACCGATTAACAGGCCAAATGAAATTTTTCATTAACATTAGAAACAAAGGAAAAATATGTTTTCCCTTCCCCCCATACCTGTAATATCAAACCTGATAGTATTTAAAAACTGTTAATACCCGTTTTCGAAAATTATCTATTTTAGTGTTTGCTTAACGTACCATTGACGTCACTCTCTTGCATGCATAACTTTAATTAGCCGTCACCCCATACTTGTAATTTCATACCTGTTATTCAAAAACTTGCAGTGCCCGCTTTTGGACATTCCCTATTTCGGATGTTCTTCCCGGTTGTACACAGATCTTCTTCAGACTCCGGTGAGTGTCGTCACTGCAGAGGGAGTTTCGCCGCCGGGAGCCTGTCGTCCCACCAGAGGAAGTGTGAGAAGAGACCCGTTAAGTGCCCGGACTGCCAGGAGGTCGTCGCTCTGCAGAAGTTCCTAAATGAACACGAATGCCGGCATGAAAGTCCAGAAGGTATTCTACGCATTCTGTTTATGTATAGGAGAATGTTAGAGGTTAACAACTTTCCTTTTTCCTATCTGTAAAATCTTACTTGAATTTTAAAAAAAATACATATTAATTCTTATTTAATTTTTGCCTACATATTGCCGACCCAGCGGCGTGGATGGTAGCGGAGGCTGCTCCCACACCGCTAGTCCCTGGTTCGAGTCCAGCTAGCGGCATGGGTGTCTGTGTTGTCCCTGTGAATATGTATGTACTGGATATTCTGAAATAAAGTGTTCTATATGGTTTCTTGTGATCATTGGAGGTTATGCCGGCGAATAGCTGTAGCGTCTACCTCAAAGCAAAATAAATACCAAAAAAATGCCTACATATTTACAATGTTTGGTCAAAAATATTGAAATTTCTAAAAACCAAATTTCATGGCTTGTTGAACAGTTGTGAGAATCTATCGAAAATAATATGTAAAGTAAAAACAAACAATTAAGATTAAACAAAAGAAACTTATCATAATATATTTAAAAGAATAAATTTAAAAATAGTTAAACTTAATCGGTAAATTTGAAAATAACCTATCCATAGATTTTACATTGGCAAACAGGTGTTTTCAAGTGAACGAAGAGCCCCCTAAAAGAACCACGGTTCCAGTTCAAACTTGTTAAATTCCGAGTTCGATATTAATTCTTATCTTCTATTTTATTCATGAACCACATATTTTACATGAAAGAGAGCATTCGAGTGCAAATCCTGACAATTTAGCGATTTTGCTAATTTTATCACTTCTAAATTATAGGCAGGTTTTTCATTTCAGGCATATTTAAAATCATGATTATTTATGATATTACTTTTCTTGTTCTGACAATCGTTACATTTTTCATTTATTTTGCACGAACTTTTCGTAAATGTGTCTCAATATTTGTAAATTTCATTTTATTTCAAATCGTTTGACTGTTTTTTTTTTAATGCAGCAGAAAAATCCGGAAATATCTTTGTGGAGACATTTACTCAGACTGGAAAAGAAAACGGTAAGTTGATCTCTATAAACAGACAAAGGAAAAATTATACACTTTTTCATGTGTCATCATCGAAGTAATAAAAGTAAACATCCCCTAGTAATTTCTCAGCAAATTGTCGTAGAAGAAAGTTATTGGTAATCGAACGATTAAAAATAAAGTCTACTTTCAAATGATGTATATAAGATTTGATTAGAGGGCCATCTACATATTGAAATGAATCCAAACTTCATTTTTAGGTAGATTTCGTATGAAATACTACCTGTTGCAATCGTTCACATGTTGGAATTTCTGAAAATGTTTGGGAGATATACACCGATCATTAATCCTAGTCCCCAAAGCTGTAAAAATCTTTATCTACCTATCTATATCACTTGTTTATGGACACAATAATTTCTATAATTCTGCTCAAATCTGTTTCAAACTGATACATAAAATCAAGGGGTATAAGATCTCCGTCATTAATAGACTGAATCGAACGAAGGGGGTGGTAACAGGGAAAGATTTTGTGAAAAAAAAAATCCTCATAACTTTTTAATTAAAATTGATAACGAATCGGTTTAAAGTTTATATAATACTTCTAAGAAATGTTCCACAAATTTATGCATGACAGATTTTTGATAAAGGGCAAAAAGATAGGGGTTTTGGGAGAAAAAAATTCATAACTTCGTGAATTCTTTAGATATCAAATTCAATTAAATTTTTTACAAATGTTTTTAATATTATCTAAAAATTTTGTATTTACAAGTTTTTGATAGGACCAACTCTTATCGTAAAAATTTAAAAACAAAAACCAGAAAAGGGGGGAGGAGGGTTGGAAAAAAAAATATCCATTAATTCGTGAATTCTTAAGATATGATATCTGATTAAATGTATTTTTTATCTTCTCAATAATATCTACAACTTTTATATTGACAAGTTTTTTATAGAAATAATTCTTAATAAATTAAACAAAAATAGGAGTTGAAGAAAAAATCCCATATCCAAACTGCTCTTACTCTGTCTCATTTTTAAATTTATTTCATTCCTTTTTGATTTTAAACGAATCCAAATGACAGGTTCTCTTATATAGGAATTATACAAAGTGACTTTTTGGCCAGTTTTTCGATAAAAGCAAAATATATTTTAAAAATTGCTGTAAAATTAGGCATTTTGAACACAATTTCCCTAAGCAATCGCGATTGAAAATTTAAGGAAGTATTCAAATAACAAATTGCTTATTTTTTTACTCATTTTTAAATCTAGTTTTGCTTTCAAACGCATCCAATTGACATGTTCTCTTATTTAGGAACTGTATAATGCGCGATATTGTTTAGTTCCTTGATAAATGTAGAATATATTTCAAAAAATGCTGTCAAAGTGGCCTTTCGAATAAAATTTCTCGATGCGATCAAGATTGAAGAATGGGGATTTATTAAAATAACGAACTTATTTTATGACTCATTTTTAAATTTAATTTCGCTCTCAAACGCATTCAGTTCTCAGTTTCCCTTATTTAGAAACTATATAATGTGCCGTATTGGTTGATTTTTCACTAAAGTGAGAATGTAGTTAAAAAAAAAAAAAAGCTGTCAAATTGGGCATTTGATCCGATGATTCTGATAAAACCAATTTTTACAGAAAAATGAAATTAAAAATTGTTCAAAAGCGGCCAAATAAAGTTGCTAAACTGGTTTATCTCTAATCATTTTTTTCTCTCTTTTTTTAGTTGAAATGAGTACTTAACTTTGAAATTTACCTCCGCCTGTAAGGCCAAACCGACAGGAGTTTTTCCAATTTTCTTCTTTCAATTCTCAAATCTTCGGTTCAAACTATATCTAGACAGTCAATTTCAAGTCATTTGAATGATGAGTTTTTGACTTATAAACATTAAAAATTTAGTGCTTCTAATGTTAAATTACATTTTCCTATTTTTATTATTATTTCTTGAAATTATTTTCTTAATGAGCTAAATTTTCTTGTAGAAATAATACTAAAGTACTTAAACATAAGTACGGTGAATTTATATTTTTTATAATTTTATAATATGAATTATGACCAGGGTTCTCGCTGTCGCTCGCCATTTCGCCAAATTGCAGCAAAATTCTTCATTTGGCTAATAAACAAGCGATTAGATTCGCCAAATTGATAGTGTTCAATTTGTGCTTTTTTGTGTCAATTGCTAGTGCTTTTTGTTTTTTCTTTCTTTTCTTTTTCGTATTTCATACATATGCATATACACATATTTTAAATATATACATATTTTTAATATATTTGTAGCAGAAAGTTGAAATTAGATTAATAACAATTGTTGTCACAGTTAATAAAATTTTAGGTTATTTTAGAACATATTGAAAAAAAGTTGGTACATTTAAGAATTAAAAATACATTCTGGGGGGGGGGGGGATGCTGCACGGCGAGTTTATTTTGCTACTACTTTTTTCATTTGGCGAATGTATTTTAATTTAATTAGCCAAATTACTAACGTTGGTCAAACGTCAGCGAGAAAACCAATTATGACTTATGAAATTAATATTCGAAAAAAAATGTGAATGGCAACCTACAATTTTTTAATGGATTTAGCTTCATTAAAACCAACTTTATGGATATCCAAAATTTCAAAATTTTCTTTCAAGCAGTTTTTAAACTTTTTTTAAAAAATGACAAAATGATGGTTTAAGGAGCCATCTACGACTGAAGTGACTAGATATTTTAAAACTTTTTATGCTATCTTGTAATCTAGTTGTCTTCAATGACCGCTTCAGGTGCAAATAAGATGCCTTGTTCAAGAAAAGGGGTCTTACGGTCAACAATTAATTACCAAATTTCAATTTGGATACAGACCCTAAAACATGCTTGTTTTAAAATTATTAATTTATCCAACACTTATCGTACGAATTGAATGAAATTTGTTTTTAGGCTAATTAAAGGGTTATAGATATAATTTATGCTGTCAGAATTGTGTACTTCTATTGGGGAAAAGGTATTGGTTTGTTTTAACATGTAGCTTTCCCCCTAAGCAAATTTCATATACATAATTTAAAAGTAGGCTTTATTTTCATTCGTTTGGTACCAGTAACTTTCTTCTACGATAATTTGTTGAGGAGTTAGTAGGGGGTGTTTACATTTTTTTTTTTCACGTCTGTACATCATTTAAAACAAAATCTGTATTATTTAAAAAACATTTAATTCTCAATTTAATTCAGTAATTTGTATTTTCAATGTGATTTTATTTCAAATCTTTTGACTGTTTTTTTTTTCCAATGCAGCAGAAAAATCCGAAAATATCTGTGTGGAGACATCTACTCAGACTGAAAAAGAAATCGGTGAGTTGATCTCTAGATATAGACAAAGGAAAAACTTATATGAATGTTAACGATGCAATAGATTTTGCTAATTTTATCACTTCTAAAATATATGCAGGTTTTTCATTTCAGGCATATTTAAAATTATGATTATTTGTGCACTTTTTGTCGTTTTGATTGTAATCAACTTTTCATTTTATTTGTACGAACTTTTTAGAAATGTGTCTCAATATTTGTAATGTGATTTTATTTCAAATCTTTTGACTATTTTTTTCTTTTTTTCCAATGCAGCAAAAAAATCCGAAAATATCTGTGTGGAGACATATACTCAGACTGAGAAAGAAATCGGTGAGTGGATCTCTAGAAATAGACAAAGGATTAATTTAAAGTTAACAATGCCATACATTTTGCTAACTTTATCACCTCTAAAATATATGCAGGTTTTTCATTTGAGGCATACTTAAAATTATGATTATTTGTGCACTTTTTGTCGTTTTGATTATAATCAACTTTTCATTTAATTTGTACGAACTTTTTAGAAATGTGTCTCAATATTTGTAATGTAATTTTATTTCAAATATTTTGATTGTTTTTTTTTTCTTTCAATGCAGCAGAAAAATCTGAAAATATCTGTGTGGAGACATATACTCAGACTGAAAAAGAAATCGGTGAGTGGATCTCTAGAAATAGACAAAGTTTTAAAGTTAACGATGCAATAGATTTGCTAATTTTATCATTTTTAAAAATATGCAGGTTTTTCATTTCAGGCATATTTAAAATTGTGATTATTTGTGCACTTTTTGTCGTTTTGATTACAATCAAATTTTCATTTAATTTGTACGAACTTTTTAGAAATGTGTCTCAATATTTGTAATGTGATTTTATTTCAAATATTTTGACTGGTTTTTTTTCTTTTCTTTTCTTTGCAAAGCAGCAAAAAAATCCGAAAATATCTGTGTGGACACATATACGCAGACTGAAAAAGAAATCGGTGAGTTGATCTCTTTAAATAGACAAAGGAAAAGTTTTAAAGTTAACGATGCAATAGATTTTGCTAATTTTATCACTTCTAAAATATACAACCCTTGGCAAAAAGTTTCTCATCGCTGTTATCAAGTTTATGAGTTTTGTATTTCGAAGCTTATACTTCGCGATTCAAGAGCATAGGAACGTTTTGCAATATGCCAAATAAAAGAAAGAATGTTAAAATATAAATAAAAAGTGAATTCAATATTGCAATCATATAATTTATAATTATAATGCAGGCAAAAATGTTTCTTCGTGAGAAAAAAATATCCGATCAAGATCGAAGTTGGAAAATAGTAATCGATCACCGAGGAAAAAAGTTTGAAATTTGCATATTGAAGATAGATTAGAGTGCCTGCGCATACGTATGATATATGAATCCCATTTAAAAAAAGAAATCTGTCAGTTGCGAGATCAAAAGCAGCTCTGAAGTGCTGGAAAATGACTCGTGTGAAAAACCTGTCTCGCGACTTAAAAATCCGCATGATTTAATTATTAGAAGAAGTAAATTCACAATGGAAAGTAGCTGATTTATGAAATTGTGCTTCAAAGTACAGTATGCGATATTTGGAAAAAATATCAGTTGACTAATAGCGTGGAAAATTTACCTGGAAGTGGACGTCCACGAATGTCAATTGGCGATTCAAGCGCTCGAATACGCCATCTGGTGGAGAAAAGATGTAACTTCTCCATTCAGGATAACGCCGTGTAAGCTCATTACATTACACGCGTTTTAAATTTGTTCAGAATAATTATTCTTTTGCACAATTTCAGATTTCCTGTGACATTTGTTTTCTGTCTTATATGACGAAGTAAATATTATACGAATTTGAATATCTAAAACGTTTAAATACATTTATAATAAAGAATTGTTTCAATGGGACTTTAACATTAGTTAAACGGAAATTAAAGGGACAGTTATCCTGTATCGAAGGCTGCGAGCAGCGCCTCTATAGGCCGTTTTAGTTCCCAATACCTAGGAAGGAAAAGAAAACTTATAAAAATATCGAAACGAAAGCGGCGAGCAACCTCAAACCAACTTGATTCCGAATGGTCTAAGTATAACGTAAAGGCATGTGACCGCAGTATGTAATCATCTAAATGTAGCAAGATTTAAATCTTGTAAAATTAAAACAAAATCTTACATGATAAAGAAGCATAGAAAAGAGCGCCTGCAATGGTATAAAAAACATGTGCACTAGCCATCTGATACATAAAATAAATTTATTTTTAGCAATAAATTTCGCATATCTATCGGTAAAAGTGATGACTGTGGAATATTTGTTTGGAGGATAGTTGGTAAAAAGTTTAATGATAAGTGTATCAATACGAAGACTAAATTTTCACCTGCATTTGAAGTTTGGAGTTGTATTACATCACAAGGAGTCGGCAAGTTGTGTATTGTGTTACGTACAGTAAGCTTTGAAGTTTACATTGACATTTTAGTGGATTTTTTGATTCCCAGCATCGATCAATAGTTCGGAAATCAAAATGACTTCTTATTTCAAGATGACAATTAGCTCTCCAACGCACCAAATCAATGAAGAAATTTCTACAAAATGTAGGTAATATACCAATTCAAACCATGATGTGACCGCCCAATAGTCCGGATCTTAATCCCAACGAAAATATGTGAAATATATTAAAAAGAAAAATCGATTTTCGATTAATTACAAATGCCATAGAACTTGCGTAAAGCTATAAGGGAATGCTGGGGTGAAGTTGCTCCCAATGAGTGTAAAAATCTTAATGAGTCCAGTCCACTAACAATTTCGACTATCATCCGAAATAAAGGTGTATTTACGAAATATATAATTACAGTGATCGGTTATTTTTTTCCAAATCAAAGCATGATCGGATAATTTTTTCTTTGGTGCCTAAATTTCAATCACAGTTTTTCTGTTTATAAATTGATGAATGGTGATTTTTCTTTACTGAATATTGTTGTTCATTATATGAAAAACAAATGTATTATCGCTAATAGTCGTTTCATTTTTATGCAGTGAGAATAAATAATCTTTTCTTAAAAGAGATGGTAGTGTTGATGTAATGATCGGAAACTTTATGCCAAGGGTTGTATGCAGGTTTTTCATTTCCGGCGTATTTAAAATTGTGATTATTTGTGCACTTTTTGTCGTTTTGATTACCTTTATACTTTTCATTTAATTTGTACGAACTTTTTAGAAATGTGTCTCAATATTTGTAATGTGATTTTATTTCAAATCTTTTGACTGGTTTTTTTTTTCTTTTCTTTTCTTTGCAAAGCAGCAAAAAAATCCGAAAATATCTGTGTGGACACATATACGCAGACTGAAAAAGAAATCGGTGAGTTGATCTCTTTAAATAGACAAAGGAAAAGTTTTAAAGTTAACGATGCAATAGATTTTGCTAATTTTATCATTTCTAAAATATATGCAGGTTTTTCTTTCAGGCATATTTAAAATTATGATTATTTGTGCACTTTTTGTCGTTTTGATTACAATCAAATTTTCATTTAATTTGTACGAACTTTTTAGAAATGTGTCTCAATATTTGTAATGTGATTTTATTTCAAATGGTTTGACTGTTTTTTTTTAATGCAGGAGAAGAATTCGAATATATTTTTGTGGTGACATCTGCTCAGACTAGAAAAGTTAACGGTAAGTTGATCTCTATAAGTAGACAAATGATAAGTTATAGACTCTTTAACATGAATTATTGAAAACTAAATTTGTATTATTTAGAACACATTCAAAGCTGCAATTGATTCTCAGTGTTACATATATATTCATTTTTACCATTCATAGTTTTATCTGCACCAAATTTTCTAAGGCTGTAAAATTATTATGTATAATGAAATTTTCAAATGAAGTATGGAATAGAAAATAAAAGAGTTAATTTTAAAAGGTTCTTATTATCTTTAAATAAAAAAATTGAATAATTCTATACAAATCTTTAATATAAATATTATTAAAAAATTCATTAAATTCAAACTTTTTCTCATAATTTGTATTATTTAACTTTTTAATGTTACTGACATTGTATAGTAATGTATAGTAGACTATTGCATAGTTATGTTATACAATTGAATGAAAATTTATTTCCTTTGATGTTATAAGTATTACATACAATTGCAACAGTACAGCATTTTTTTATTGTTGTTGGTTTCACTGAAGCGATCATTGATGAAGGCAGTTTTTCATTAATAAACTTATCTATAAATTCAGTTTAATTTAAAATATCTAAAAAGTAAACTATAAAGGAATGATATGTAAAACATTTAACTATTTTCTTGGTCTGTACAAAAAAAAAAAGGATATATTCTTACTGAAACGCAATATAAATTTAATAGCCTGTCCATCAAGAAAATTAAAAGAGTTGATTTGTACAAACATAGATCCAAAAGATGAATTCGCTGGTTTATATGCCATTCATTTTAGAACTAACAAATAGCAATAAAATAATAAAATACATAAGAATGACCAACAGGTAACTGAAAGAAAGAATAAAAGCATATGAAGCAGACATAAAATTTTGTTCATAATCCACAGCTCCTTCTCGTTTAAGTTTCAGTCACAATATCACAATAAATTTTAATCATGCAAAATTTATGTGTCCAATATCCAATTATTAGGCATCCATTAACAGAGAATCCATTGAAATCCTGTGTAAAAATAATTAATCATGTAACGATGCCCTATCCTACAATATGCCCAGTTTTTTGTTCAATATCCTAAAAATAAATCCTGAAAACTTGGGCAAAGTGACGTATTAAAATTTATGGTACGGCTGTTAAATGTTTTCCTCTACCAAAATTTCATCTAAAACAATGCTACTTTGACTTTCCAGCTACTCATTTGAAAAAAGTGACTGATGTAATAAAACAAACAGAACTAATACACATAATAATACATATTTTCTCCAATTAAGCCTAATCTAAGAAATATTATTTCTACTTTAAACTCTATTAATAATTGAATCTCTCATTTGCACAACAAAGTAACGTATTTATATCAACAAACAATAATTTGTTATTAAAATATTCTCTGAAGACGAGCTTAGAAATACTTTGAAGATTTTAAATGAAATGTATATTTTTAACTTGTAATATCTCTCATTATTTTGGTCGCCATTTAAGAAAAAGGGTGAGATTTTTAAAGTTCATTTTAAATACATTGAATCATTGAATTATTTATATTTGAATTAAGGTGAAAAACTGCATTTAGTCATGTGATTTTATAATTTTGTAGGAAGATTGATATTTATAAGAAGCTCATTTTAAAAGATTCTTATTAACTTTAAACAATAAATAAATAATTCTAAACAAATATCTACTTATCAGTATTATTACGCAGGTCATTGAAATCTAAAGTTTCAACATAATATTTGTAATTTAAAATTTTAATATTTTCTACAAGTCGTAACTCTTTTTTATGTAATATTTGCTATCCTATTATATAGTGATGTTACACAATTGTGTGAGTTTAGTTAATTGCAAATTACTTACTTTATTGTTATAGGATTTCATTTTTAACAGTTGAGAATGTTTCTGTTATTGATTACTATATTGATTGATTTCTGATTTCAGAAGTTTTAAAATAAATCATGCATCTCTATGTATTCTTTTCCCATTCCGATGATTTTTACATTTGCCCTTAGATTTGTATGAAAATTTTACAGAATAATTTCCTTTTATTTCAAACTATTAACTAATCAATTTTAATACAGCAGAGAACGATCTGGAACAGAATTCTGAAAATACTTCTGTGGAACCATGCACTCAAATGGACGAAAAAAATGGTGAGTTATTATATTTTAAAAGATGTTAAGCAATACTTGTTAGGTTCTTTTATCAGTATAATTAAAATGGTGCTTGTGTTATCTAGATAGGTGGGGCTTGGTACAGGTTGTGCTTAAGCCATTTGGTAGGCCTCCCCGAAACTGTATTATTTAGAAGAGCGAATACCTGACTTTTAAGACTTATGTATGACTGTGCAGAAATTCTTATTTTTGCCGCTAACAATGGTAATGTTACAATCTAAAAGAAAGTTATTTTTCTATTCAGCTAATACTGAGTAGATAGCTTTTCATTTCTCTTCGCGAATTTATTTTAATATGATTTTCGTTGCATATCAAACGAAATAATTTCGACATAATAAACGACAATTTTTCTAATATGTTAAGAATTTGGAAAGTTGTACAAAATATTTTATGAAAATATTTGAAGAAAAATTTATGTTACATATGACTTGTTGGCAAATATCATATGGACATTGATTAATTTGTAATTTCCAAGTTATTGTTACCGCTAATATGTTGACCGGATTAACCAACAGCATATTGGTTCAAGTGTGTTAAATTTCGAGGTTTTTTTTCCAAGTTTATTTCATGAAACAAATATTTAACAAATTTAGAAAGGTAATTCTTATGTTTTAAATGTTGCCATAAATTGCACTAATTTTATCACCTCTAAAATGTATTAAGATGCATCTAGAATTATTTGGTTCTATTTGGTTATCCTTCGGCCAATTTCGCCAAATAATTCAAATCGCCAAAGTAATATCCAAATTATACATATTGACATAGTTTTTATTTTAAATAACGAAAAATAATATTTAGTAGAATATAAATAAAACTACAAGCAAAAAGACGAAATAAAAATCACTTATTTTAAACATGCATGAATTATTTAATGTCATTGAATGCCACATTCACGATCATCCATTATTGGCAATCTTATAGTTTGGCGATAGTTTCTTGGTCGACGGTTTAACTAAGGAGTACCAATTATCTTTATCTGAGTACTTTTTATTGTTCTGATTATCTTTACATTTGGGATTTCCATGAACTTTACAGGAATTTGACTTAATTTTTGTAATTTTATTTTATTTTCAATCACTGACTCTGCTTTTTAATACTGCAGAAAATTCCAAAACAATCTATGTGAATGCATCTACTCAGACAGGAGAAGAAAACGGTAAGTTCATCTATTTAAACAGGCAACCAAAAGTTAAAGATTCTTTAATGTACATTATTTTATATTAGCAACCTATTTTTTATGCATTCCTAATATTTTAACTCAACAATACGGTTAAATTTAATAAGGTTTTGGGCATTAAAATATTAAGGAGGCAATAACTAAGGAACAAATTCTCACACATTAAAGAAATTGATTTAATTTAAAATTAAATAAGGGATTTTGAAAGTCTATGGAATATATTACAAAAAAGCCTCATTTTAGATTACCTGTATTCGAATAAAAGCGGAGAAAGGGAAATTCATAAATATAGTTCACATTTCCTCATACAAAAGTATTAGTTTATGCAAAAAAAAAAAAAAAAAAAAAAATCTATAAAATATGGATCTAAGAAAATTATCAATTTCTCATATCTAAATCGTCTATAGAGTGTTAAGGTTTTTTTCATTATAAAATTTAATTGCTGTTTTTTAATTCTTTACAAATTTCTCTTATTAAAGTTCATATACTCCTGTAAGTGTTTTAGAAAATAAACTTTTTGCAACTCGATTTCCTATTTTTAACCTTTTAATTATTTCTGGTTTCTTTTCCTATAAACATTATCTCGCATCACATATAATATATTTTGTAAATTATCGCAAAGAAAAACATTTTCAAACAGCAATGATAAAGCGCCAACCAGAACCCAATGTTTAATTTGTCCTTCCAAACAATATCTGTATCACTAAATTTCAAGTTTACCCTTAAAAATATCACATTAGTTTTGAAAACCTTTCTAATTATAGTGCTTGAATCATTATTAAGTATTTGAGAAAAAAGCTGTTGTCCTCGGTAGAGAACTGAAAAAACTGAAGTATGGCTGAATCTTTTTATTGGTTGAATTCCGCAACTTATTTTATTTCATTCGTTTTCTGATTGGTCCATGCTTACACTGTTAAAAAAATTCTGAAATTCACGAACATTTTTTTCCTGAATTTCACAGAAAAGGATCTTTCATGATCCTTTCCTAGTGAAAAGGTATGCATACCTTTTCACTACAAAAGAGCATTTTCCGTTACAAATCACTAAAGTCCATCATATTTCCTGAAAATAACGAAACGGATGGAAATAGAAACAAAAAACGGAAACGAAGACACTCCGTTGTATGGGGAGCTCCATGGCCGAGTGGTCAAGGTGCCACACCGCTAATTGCCGCCTGCGAGCGCAGATTGGGGGTTCGGGTCCCACTGGCGCCGTGGAATAAAGAAAACATAAAAGATCTCTTTTAAAATGTATTTTTTCTGTTTATTTTTCTCTTATTTCTTATTAAAAAATCTTTTAATTAATTAGCCAATAAATAAATAAATAAATAGTGTACGACAATTTCAAAAAATTGTCTATACTTTTCTTTTTTTGTAAAAAAAAAAAAAAAAAAAAAAAAAAAATGCTTTTCTTTTTTTGTAAAAAAAAAAAAAAAAATTTTAATAATTTTTTTTTTTTATGAATTCATTGAAAAAAAAACACAAGTTTTAAACTGTGATTTCTTTTTTTAATTTAAACTATTTTAAAAATTAAAATTGATTTTAAAAAATAATAAGTATTATGCATCAGTCTAAAATAAAACAAAATAAACCGTTTACAAATATTCTAAGGAATATATTTGAAAGGAAATCTTTAAAAAGCACAACAGATTTTCCCACAAACTCATAAAAGACA
Source organism: Maratus speculifer (assembly GCA_964019185.1). Classification (NCBI taxonomy): domain Eukaryota; kingdom Metazoa; phylum Arthropoda; class Arachnida; order Araneae; family Salticidae; genus Maratus; species Maratus speculifer. The sequence goes on along the minus strand of OZ025303.1, from coordinate 20,904,112 downwards.
TACTTTATACAATCCACCATCAGCAGCTTTGGCTCAGCTCGTAAGGATTTGTTCCGCAATCTAAAGGTCCCGAGTTCGACCTCTAGTCGGCATGGACTAAATTGTAGAAAATAATAAATAAGTAAAATAACATAGCAGTTTAAAATCACTCGGTAATTTCGAATTCTTTGACGATTCATTAATTTTAAAAATTATTTAAGTTATTATTATTATTAAAAATCAAACTTTATAACGGGAAGTTACTGATTCTTCAAACTGGGTTTTCCCTTCTTGTATTTCCCACAACGGAAAATCTACTAACGGAACGGTAAAAGTTCGGCTACTTTGCTGCCGGTAGTTTCACCGTGAATTCACAGATTTATTTTTAACAGTGTAATGTCTAGAAATGAAATACTTTCTGTTTTTTTATTGTATTCGTTTTCTGATTAATCCACGTTTAATGTCCAAAAATGGGATACTTCTATTGCCACGATAACAAAAAAAAGTATTAAAAACTACAAAAATATTAATTACTCAAAAACAAATTTAGATACAGGTTTCAAAAAAGTTGCATTTAAACGTAATTTTTTTTTATATGATGGTGTAAAAATTAAAAATGTGCAAAGTTTAGAAGTTTTAAAATTTGCAGTACCGAAAATTGTGAAACTGAAATTTCATTTAATATTTATTTATGATGGGTCGAGGAAAATTAAAGTATCTCTAAAAGTCCAGGCAAATTAATATGACGCTGTTATTATGTAAGCTACGTTTCCATCATCATAAAATTGATGTTATTATTGCTTTTTTTTTAAATATAGAAATCATTTATAAGTCTAAAATTATAATTTTTGAAAATATTATTTTCCAGATAGTCGTTGTAATTTATTAAATTACAATTTTTGTATTTTTCTTTCTTTCATATTGTCTTAAACATGGATTAAGGCGCAACACTAGTCACGGGAAAAGACCCAAATGCTAATGTAAAATCTATGGGAGCGTTCATTTTAAATATCTCGCTCAAATTTTAATATTTTTACATAATTTTTTTGCATAGGGTAGTTGAAGACGATCCACAACCGGCCTAGTTTTTACTTTTTCAATTTTGCTTATATATTATGACAGTTTTAATCTCAGAAGCCGTTCAAATCGGTTTTGAAAATTAAAGTATTTTTTTTTTAAATATCTGAAACCAAAATTCAAAAAATAAAACTAGGCCGGTAATCGATCGTCCACAACTATCCTATGCAAAAAAAAAAAAAAAAAAAAAAAAAATAATAATAATAATTGAAAAAATATTAAAATTGGAGCGAGATGTTTGAAAAGAACAACCCCATAGACTTAACATTATCATCCGGGTCTTTTTTTTCGTGACTAGTGTTGCTTCTTTGAGACCAATCACTTATTTTGTAAATGTAACGCTGCATTCTCTACATGTGACCGAGACAAAGTCATTGATCCATATCATAAAAATGTGAGATACTCATAGACCACATTAAAGATTGTCATTATTTTAGATTAATTTTTAATACTAATAAAAATTTAAACCAACACGTGTCCGTAAGGGTACAGAGTCGAGACTATGTGCCCGAGTGTTATTCTCGACTCTGTGCCCTTAAGGACACATGTTGGTTTAGCTGATGACGAGCTGTTATTGTTGCAGCTCGAAACGCGCCCTACTTTATTTTTCATTTTATGGTGATTTTACGAAATGTACATTAGTGATTTTACAAAGTGTACTTTATTTATCATACAATGTTGTCTCTCAAACTACCTGCAGAGCGTGACTGGATGACGGATGTTCTCGACTTCTTGAAAGCGGGGAATGGCATAGACGTGACTTTCGAGGTGGAGACACCTAATGGCCATGTCGAGTTCTTCGCTCACAAGTTGATCCTGGCCATGAGGTCTCCGTTCTTTGCAGACGAGTTCTACGGCGAAAGAAAAAGTGATGCACACCTCGTGATACCTTTGAAAGGAATAAATCCGAAGGCTTTCATGGAAATGTTAAGGTAACCAATTGTAGCGTCGTTTTATCTATAAAAACAAACAAACTTGTCCTTTTTATAATATAGGTACAGACGACATAAGTTATAGCCTATGTTTGATTCCCGGCAAACACCATCATTTTAGTATCATTACTTTTGAAATTGGTTCGGTAGTTCCGCACATTTGCCCCTACAAACAAACAAACAATTTTTTTCTTATTTATAATACAGGTGTAGACGACATAAGATATAGTCTATGTTTGATTCCGGGCAAACACCATCGTTTTGGTGCCATTACTTTTGAAATCGGTCTGGTAGTTCCAGAGATTAGCCCCTACAAACAAACAAACTTTTTCTCTTTATAATATAAGTACAGAAAACATAAGACATAGCCTATGTTTGATTCCGGGCAAATACTTTTGAAATCGGTTCGGTAGTTCCGGAGAATAGCCTTTACAAACAAACAAACAAGTTTTTCTTATTTATAATTCAGGTATAGACAACATAAGATATAGTCTATGATTGATTCCGAGCGAATACCTTTGTTTTGGTCCCATTACTTTTGAAATCGTTTCGGTAGTTCCGAAGTTGTGGCATAGACATAAGATATATCCTATGTTTGATTCCGGGCATTATTTTGGTACCATTACTTTTGAAATCGGTTTGGTAGTTCAGGAGATTAACTCCTACAAACAAAGAAACAATCTTTTCCTCTTTATAATATAGGTATAGATTAATTTTTGGGGGTGGGGGGGGGGATCCTGGTGCTAGGCATGAAAAGTAAAACTTTGTGCCAATCATTTTGAATCATTTTCAATAGCGCTTGATTGCGTGCTGTAAAAGAAAGGCTACGTTGTTGATACATTTTATTATTAGTGTAGGCGAATATTAATACATTGCTGGATGGCGATGTTTCCATTATAGACATTATTTTTTAATTCAAAATAAAGGGCAAAAATTCTCTACAGCAATTTTCACTTTATTTATGACAAACATTCAACGATTAAGTAAAGAAAATATTTCTCAGAAGAATTTCTGAAATGTGTTTTGCATTAAAAAAGCGCTACATTCGTGACTAGTGTACGCATAGAGGAATTGGTAAAATGAGAGTTTTCTGCAGAGATACCGAAAAAAATTATAATTTTACATTTTCTGTTCCATTTCAGTTATTATAATAAATATTTCAGACATTGAAGTGTTAATTTATTTTTTAAATGCACATTGAAGACATGAAGGTTCTCAAAGAATATATTTAAATCTTCAATATTAATCCTGCCAAAGGGATGATAAAAGTCTGAATTTAGAATTAATTTTGGCAAAGCTGTAAGTTGTTTTAATCCGTATAATTTAGGATTAAAATGAGTACATTATATTTTCTTCTTCGTAATAAGTAATTCTTAGCCGCTATTTAAAATTTATAGAGAAAAAACACGTTATTTCTTAATTATCATAACTGTACTTCAGAACAACTGACTCTATGAACAAAATTGTCTATACAAATGTTGTACAACTGAAAATTCGAAATAAAATGAGCATCCATATTTAATATTTTTTTAACACTAAATTCACAACATTACATAGAATTTTTTCCTAAATCGCTAATCAAGAGCTTGAAGTGAAAACAGACCAAGTTGAAACTTGGTTAAACATACCAAGTGGTCCATCCTAACTCCATTTTTATATAAAAGTAATAGAGGAAAAGCTTAGTATGATCATCTTTTACCTAAATTCAAGTGATTAAAATATTTTCCAGCTTTTCTTTAATTCCGAATTCACCCCTTAACCACTATTCAATATTAATGCGCTGTAATGAGAGAAAAATGTTCTAAAGTCAGAATTATTCCTAAATTTGTGAAATTTAAAAATCTTCCACTGTAAGATAAAACTCACACGAAAATTGGAAAAAGGCAATATTATATCCAGTTTTTGTAAAGAGAAGGCTGTAAATGCATTAAAATGAAGATTGTCTATTTAATGTAGTGATGCACAGCCTTTTTGCCAAAAAAATTGTTTGCCACTAGAGTATTTGAAAAGTGACGTTTGTTTTATTTAATTGTTTAATAGCAAAGTTTCTGTCATTAGTATAAAGAAAATTATTCTTCATAAGAATAATAGTATTTTTGTCCTCCACCCAGGCAGCACATCCATATGGGCCCGTAAGGGCAAAAGTGGGTCAGGGATATAGATCTATAAGGGCTATCCATATGGGCCCGCATAGAATGTCCACTTTTTTTCTATATGGGCCCATATGGGCTATTTATATATATCTATATGGATGCCTATGTCGATATATAAAGATATCTATAAGGATCTATGTGGATGCCTATGTAGATCTATAATGATATCTATATGGGTCCGCATAGAATGTCCACTTTTTTTCCATATGGACCCATAAGGGTTATCTTTATATATCTATATGGATGTCTATGACTATCTATAAAGATATATCTATATAGATCTATGTGGATGCCTATGCAGATCTATAATGATATCTATATGGGCCCGCATAGAATGTCCACTTTTTTTTCCATATGGGCCCATAAGGGTTATCTTTATATATCTATATGGATGTCTATGACTATCTATAAAGATATATCTATATAGATCTATGTGGATGCACATGTAGATCTATAATGACATCTATATGGGCCCGCATAGAATGTCCACTTTTTTTTCCATATGGGCCCATATGGGTTATTTTTATGTATCTACATGGGAGCATATGTCGATCTATAAAGGTATCTATATGGGTCTATTTGGATGCACATGTAGATCTGTAATGATATCTATATGGGCCCGCATAGAATGTTCACTTTTTTTCCCATATAGGCCTATTTAAGCTGATTACATGGATCATTAAGGATTTATAATGTGATCTTTATAAATTTATAGGTCACTGATTTAAGAAGACACTTTACTTATTTGAAAACATCTGTTCCGTAATGTAGAACCTAAGTTTTTGAATTTCTCATTTAAATTTGAATATTTTTTAATGTTTTCTTTCTGCATTGTATAGTTGAACTCAATGTTAAACCTAGTTCTTGAATTTCTCATTTAAATTTGAATAATTTTGAATGTTTTCTTTCTGCATTGTATAGCTGAACTCAATCTCTTAAGGGACCATTTTGTATTTTTTCAATTTTGTTTGTAATTTTTTAAAGGTACTTTCATCTTCGAAACCTGTTCCGAAAGTGTAAATACCTTTACTAAAAAAAATTTGGTACCAAAATCCAAGAAGTAAAACTAGTGATATGATATCGACGTCAGTTTCCTATACAGAAAAAGTCATTTTGAAAATATTTAAATTTAAAGGAGAAATTAAAAAAAAAACCTATCCATAACATTATAAAGCCCATGCTTTCAAGTAAATGAAGGGGATTCGTCACTCATTTGAAAACATCTGGTTCATAATGTTAAATTTATGGACAAGCTATTTTTGAATTTCACTTAAATTTAAATATTTTTAGAGATTTTTTTTCTACATATAGGATAGCTGAACTTGTTTTCGAATAGGACAATTTTGTATTTTTTTTTTTTTTTTTAATTTTGGTTACAGATCTTCAGGTATTTTCATTTTCAAAACTGTTTTTGAAAATGAAGGTATTATCAAAGTATTATGGAATTAGCTGAAAAATAATCAAATTTTCTTTATCTATTTTATGTAGCTCAATAAATTTAATAAATGCAAATCATGTATGCACTATACAGCCTGAGAATTTTGTCTACTGGATCATACAGTGTACATGCCATACACACTTCAGACAAATTTAAAATGTTACTTTTTTACTAAAATAAATTAATAAATCAACCAAGGTAGGTCACCAATGACCCATTATCTTTATTTCTCTTACCTGTTTTGTGAAAACCAAAAAAGAGACGTTCAACATCCTAGTGATCTTGAAAGCTTCACAAATACTGTAATGAAAGAGACTGACAACCAGGAATGTAGTGGAGTGTGTATGTCATATACCCTCTGGATTTTTTTAAGGAACACCGTATACCCTCTCTTTCTCAAGAAAGCCATAGTAAATACACTCTAGGGTATACCCTCTGCTTAATGTATATGCCCCCTTTTTTTTTTTTTTTTTTTTTTTTTTTTTAACGATTACACTATTGCTGACTACTTGGGACAAGTGATCATGGCTATCAACTTCCATGCACAAAATTTCTCTTCTGGGGGTCAAAAGCATCTTGTGATTTTATGGTTAATATAAGTACATTGTTACATATGAAATGTCTCACAATTTTAAACAATATATGTTTGCAATAAATTCATTTATATTTTTTCACAAATATGATTGTTTCTAAACAGTACATAATTTTTCTATCATCAAATTAAAAATAAAAAAATACTATCAAATTTAATTTGTTTAAAACCCATATTCCAATTTACTTTTTATTTAAGTTAAAATAATTTAAGAGTGTTGTTCTTAAATCAAAAAGGGCAACTTTGTGACACATGCATTAATTTATTTTTGTTCGGAAATGCATAAAAATAGCAGGTGTTGTTATTCAGAAACTGTCTAATTGCACTCATTCTTTTGTTTTTTAAAAGACACAATAGATTTTTCAAAACAAGTCTTCAAAGTTGACACTTTTGAGCATATTTCCGGACAAAAGCAGAAAAACCGGTCGAAAAGGAGGAGAAAAACAGGTGATTGCGTCATTGAAATAGCTTATAACTCGATAAGTAATTTAACTATCATAAAATGGAAAAATAAGTACAATTCGAAATCGCTTCCATAGTCAGGCATTAAAATTTTATAACTTTCTGTTAAAAAATGAATTTGTAAATGTGTCAAAGCGTTTTTCGCTTGATGAGCGGATCAGTTAAGAACACCTTTAAGCATAATGAAAAACATTTAATGCATATAATTCAATTCCCAGAAGATTAATTTACATGTACTTACAACAATATAAACAATTCAGCACCTCTGACTGATATTCCATAAATAAGCACTTTAGAAAATAAGAGCACAGTAATATCTTTGGCATGCAGCTAATATAAAAATATTGCTTTTCCATACTATACTTACTTTGCTAACCTTAATTTACCAATGACAGGATTCTCACTGATGATTTATTATTATTATTATTCAATATTTTTAAATAATAATTTACTTTGAAGATTAATTTGTTGAAATAGTGTCAGAGAGAAAATAATTACCAATGGCATGTAAATTTGAAATGAAAATGAAACAGACTAAATAAAATAGCAACACAATTCACTTGGTTTATGGTATGTTACTCCATTTATTGAAAATACAATTTATATATTCATATATATGTATTTCTATAGACTATATTAGAATAGTTATCTTGTAACATAGTTCTATTTTTCATACAGTTTTAGATGGGTGGTGCACCCTCTCTGTAGTTTCATTTAAAAAAATGCATGCTTCGAGCCTCTATAAAAGGAGAAAAATTCGTATAAGAATCTAAAATCCTATGAGCAAGCACTCTGCTCTTTTTTATTTCTAGGAGAAAGTCAATAGATATAGTTATTTGAATATTTAAAAACAACATGTATCATTGCAGAAGAAAGTTCATGAAGAATAAACAAACATTCTTTTCCCTCTTCAAATGCATAACTTTACATCCAGCTTCGTATAAATTTGAATCAAGATTCCATGTCAGGTACAATTGAATTGCCCCAAGCATCTGGTTAATGTCACCACCTATTTTTAAAATGTAAGGATTAAATTTTTAAGATATAAAATTGTTTGTGCATACATAATTTTATCTAAAAATGAAGAAATATAATTTTTCTAAAATTACTTTTCACACAACAGAAACTGTTAATTATAACAGTAACACCATCCATTTAATTTAGTTTTGCAAGGAAAAAGCTTCATTTGAAAAACTGATAAATTAAAAACCAATAAATTCACCAGGAACAGAATCATCTTTTTTGCTATTCCAGCTTTTTTTTCAAATGTGAAATTGCGTTGGAGCAAGTAACACAACCACACTCAAGCTAATATTAAACCCATGGCAGCATTCTTTCCAAATTTCTCATTTACATTTCAATATTTGTACAAGGTTCTTCAAAAAATTTTTTTTTTTTTTTTAAGCTTCAATTTGTATTTTTAAAGTGACTACAAAAAAAAAAAAAAGCTTTTTAAAAAATGCAATCAAAATTGAAAAAATAAAAAGGTACCCCAGGAAAAAGATCTGATATCTATCTGCAAAGAAAAAATATATATATAAATATATGAAAAAGAATGTCCCCAGATACATAATTTTAACTTGCGACTTAAGAGTGTTCTTATTTGCCTACCATGGGATTTTATTACAGAAAAATACAATGTACCTAAGATAGTTAAAAGTAATAGTTTTGAACTAGATTTAAAATTTGTTTATTATTTTCACTTTAATTTCACAGTTTATTTTAAAAATTAATGAGACAATGAATGATTTTTTTTTTCATTTATAGATCAATATCTATGAAGATTTGCATATTTAATGAGTTAAAAATGAACGAGCTGATTCGTTTGATATTGTCTGATGTCAGTTCCTTAAATAAAACTTAAAACTTTGTATGATTAAAAAAATATAATAAAAAAAAAAAAAATAATAAACCTAGTTTTGGGGACCTTCTTAGGAGTCTAATGCATTCGCAATAAACCTTTTGCCTGAACTAACCTATGACATGAATCCCTGTATCTAATGCAGCATATGTACCGAAAATGCTCTGTATTTACCAAAGATTATCGCAAACAACATTGAGTGAACCAAACCTTGTAGTAATCCATAGAATGTGAAAAACTAATGCTTCATTAAAGTTAAAAAATGTTGGTTATTGAAGTCTAAGATAAACTTTTATAATACAGAAAGCAGCTGAATTGTAAGTTGAATGAACCAAATATGTTAAGATTGGGTCCTTAGAAATGTGAGAAAGAATGTGTCCAAGTGCAACCCCCCCCCCTTGTAAATTTAATGAATTACTATAAATATTAACACGATGTTTAATAAACGGATGAAATTCCTTATCTAAAGTTATGTAATTTTTAATTTACAGCTTCAGTGAGTAAACATAACTTTTCAAAAATGCTGGCAGTACTCAAAATGTATGCAAAAAAGGTGACAGCTGAAGTATAAAGAAGGCCCAGGTATAGGGGACAAAGGGGTATTAACGAGAATGTAGCTGGGTATGAGAAAATTTCTTAGTAGTTTAAAAGTAGTTGAAGGGTGCTAAAACCGTCAAAGAAAATTGTAAATACAATTAGAGCATTGTTTTAGAAATTGCAATAAAGGAATGAAGAAGGAAATTAAAATTCAAACTTAGCAGTAGCTGAAATCTGGAAAAATATTTGTTGTTCATATAATACCTGGGAGACCTAAGAAATTATTTAAAAAAAAAAACGTGAATTGGATCATTTTTGAGAAAGTTATGGTAGGGGGTCTAAAAGAGGCCAACTAATAGCAGGACAAAAGCATGAAAACATGCTAAAATGTTTTACTATTTATCAATTTAGATTTTCAAATTATCAAAATTAAGAATAGTGTACATAATATAATATTAATCCTTAGAATAATATTTTAAAGAAATGCACAAAAAAATTAGGAAAATGTTTAAAAAAGGATGCTATAGGTCATGGATAAAAATATGAGAGTGTTGATACGGAGAGAAGAGTCTAATGCAATTTAACATATAAGTAGTACAGTAGACTCCCTCAAATCCGCACAGCTTGGAACCAGAGGTTGTGCGGATTTTAGAATTTTGCAGATTTATGGTCGTTGCTTTTTTTTAACTTTTTTTTAAACAGTAATTTCAACATAATAAATAATGCAATCAAAACTATAATGAGTGCTTAAAATATAATTAAATATTAAAATAAGTAATAAACTAAAATAATAAAAATTTAGATGATTTTTAAGAATGATTAAAATATTAAAAGCAAACGTCAAGTTAATAATCAATAATACATGATCAAATATTCATTATAAAGGGAAATAAAGAGGACATCTATTGGATTAAAAACTTTTTGCAAATTAATTTAATGTTTAATAAAATTACGAGTTACATGATTCTGACATGGATGAAATGTGATTCATGGATGAAATTTGCATTTTTAAAACGATCGGGCAACGAAATTCGCATTTTTTATGCAATTCATTCACGAAATTAACTTTTTTTTTTTTTACACAATTCATAGACAAAATTGAGTTTTTTGCACGTCTCATGGACAAAATTCATGTTTTTTGTGCAGTCTTTGGCCAATATTTCCATTTTTACGCGATTCTTTGTTGAAAACCCCTTTTCATACTTTATGCGATTTTTTTATACTTTATGCGATACTTAATTGAAATTCATGATTTTTTAAAGTATTTTGATGAAATTCCCATTTTTCTCAAGATCTTTTGATGAAATTTCTGATTTTTTTCATAACTTTTTGACAAAATTAAAAAAAAATTTCTTGACCTTTGACGATATTTTTCGCTTTTTCTGCAGAACTTTGATTGACTAAATTTGAGTTTTTTCTGTGATAATTTGACGAAATTGGAGATTTTTTCTGTGAACAATTAACGAAATTGATTTTTTATGACAACTGTCTGTCAAGTCAATATTTGCAATTTTTAGTATCTGAAATTTCAGACTGATGAATTTTTAAAGTTTTTGGCATAAAATGTCTTAAATTTTTGGAAAATTTGGAACAGATGTAGTATTTGCCTGGAGTCCCCCATTTTGTTTCTTTGTTGGTCACTTATGGCTACTTTATATTTTATTTTTGAACAATTAAGAAATTAAACTTATGCAACAACAAATTTTAAAGAAAATCAGCAATCCAAACATTATTTGTAAAAAAGAAAAAAAAATAGGGAAGGGAGAGGAGGAATTCTTAATCAGTAAACGGTAAATAGATAAATTTTAAAACAGCCAAATAAAGCAAATATCCATTTAAAAATATATATATTCCTAAATTACAGTAAAAAATGTTTCAGAGATTAGACGCTTAAAACAACAACAATAAATAAATAAATAAATACAAATAATTTAAATTGGCAAAAAAATGGCCACCATCTCCGGGCGAATACTACAAGATAGCCAAAAATTTGAAAATTAGCCTTGCTTTTAATTGTATGCTAATAGTAAATAATTTGTACATAAAATTGAGGGAATATTTTTAATTTTCTGGTACTTAAAGAAAGTTACAAAAAAAAAAAAATTGTTTCTTTCCTAAAATTTGTGCACGGCTTGTGTCTATATTATACAACTCTGGATCTAACTGTGATTTCAAAATGTAATTGAACTTTGATATAACAAATTTCAATTTATTAAATTTTTCAATTTAGCGACTATTTCTTCGAATTTAACGAAGTTAAAATTCTGATTTAATAAATAACATTCTATTAAAAAAAATTAAATTTGAAATTTTTTAACATGTATAAAAAATTTTTAATGTTCCTGATTGTCAATTTTCTAAATGTAAAGCAAAATTATCTACATGCAAAAATAATGCTACAGAGAGATTTCATTTTAAATACATATAAAATAAAGTTTTTTGGGAGTGAGAGGAATTAGCCAGATTTTATGTTAATAACATTTAATTAATAAAATTTCAAATAAAATAAAATATACTTACATTAATTAAATGTAGCTGAACATCCTTTTAAGAGTAAACTGAGACATTAAGATGGCTAAGAGGCTATAAGTGTCAAACTTGATAGTAAATCCTATGGAAATCAAAATGCATATATATAATAATTATACTAAATTTGAATATTTAAATTTCATTTTAAATACATATTGTTCTGAATTTCTTTTGTACAATAAACTAAAATTTTGAAGTATTTTAAAAACTAGTGAAACCCCAAATCTAACATTCCTGCATTGATTGTTTTATTTCTACGGTCCATGGCCGTGCAAGTTTGAAATTTTGCCAAGACTGAAAATATTTTGGATTCCCCCTTTAACTGAGTCTAAGTGAACACATATGCATACACGTAGCTGATATTTTTTCCACGACCCTATGACGAAATTCTTTTTTCCCCCAATCTTTAGCCAAAATTTGCCATTTTTGTGCAACCTTTTGACAAAATATGAGACTTTTCGGGGAAAACCAAATAATTAATACAGGGTTGGCAAGTTTTTGACGTATGACGATTTTTAATGGATTTTATCATTATGTCAAAAACTGTCCAAAACCTACTTTTAGCAGTTTGTTTTTACATTATAATTATTGGTTTTTCATTTTATCTTTAGCATTAAGTAAAGGGCAAAATTAGCACTAGCCACCGGCCACAGGGCCAGTACATGAGAAAAAGTGGCCAGTGAAAAATTGTCTATCAGTAGCCACTTTTTTACTTTATTTATTTATATTTCATCAGAGATTCTACTTTTTTTTAGGTTTCAATATATTCATATGAACATATTTACTTGGACTGTTCAATTTTAGATAATTACTTATAGAAATTTTACTGCTTAATAATTTTAAATAAAAAAGTAGCCACTAGTTTAAACAAAGTGGTCACTAGAAAAACTAGTCTTACTGGCCAGTGGCCGGTAATGAAATTTCCCAATTTTGCCCTATAGTATTAAGTCATTTTACTACAAATATTCACTATCAGAAAGAATCTATAAAGTATATTTATTCATCCAAAAGAAAAAAAGGAAAAAACTGCATTAAAAAATAAATAAAGCATTTAAGAATCTCTGTAAATGGAAAAATAATTTAAGAATAATTTTAAAGGTAAAAGATTCTTACTCATATAGTCATAGGTATGTAATAAAATATGCAATGTGTTATTTCTTTCATTTTCATTTTGCAACTTTAAATTTACAACTTTTACAATTCACTTTAAATAATACCTAAATAGTTTTAAATAAAATGTAAACAGGACATAAATAGTCTGCTTTTATGGTAGTTGTAATAAATTTCAATTTAAAAAATATTTCATGACTATTCAGATTCAGGTAAAAAATTATATCTAAAAATATAAATACTGGAATGGTCTATAAGATTCATACATATTTGCACTAAAGTTAACAAATAAAAAACATGGTATGTGAACATATAAATCATTATTATATTCTGAATTTTCTTAAACATTGTTTTCTATTTGTTAAATTTTAAGTCTAAGAACTTTCAGATGAAAATGGATGTTAGAGATTTGCATCAAAATTTTATTATCACATAAATTTTAAGATTCTGCTTATTGAACTGAAAATAAAAGTCACCATTTAATTACATTTATAAAATGCATAAGATAAGCATTTTGAAATATTATATTGAATAATATTCAATTTATTCAATGACCAGCCCTTGACATCTATTGTCATACCATATAACAGAATTTTTGCATTTCTATAATGATTTTAATGTATTTTTTTTAATTAAAAATCTATATTCAATGTTATTTAATAATTAAAATAACCTTTTATTATCATTTAATATTAATGTTCATTGCAAAATCATATTAATGAAGATTATGATAAATATTGTTCTTTCCTTTCACTCTTGTACTTTTAAATTTTTCCCATTTAGGAAATCTTTCTTTTAAATAAATTTAACAAATGTAATTAAGAATAATATTAATAACAAGAATAACAAGGAAAAATCAATTTAGAAATAAATTATATGCTGCACTTACATTATAAATCAGAGAAAAATAAAAAGTGGTATGTTTTTGGCAGAATAAACCGGTAAAATCATGGTTTTTACCACTGTCATGTCGAAAACCAGTTTTTAAGATCAAAAACCCAACCCTGACTTTATATGATCTTATAATGAAATCTGTGCCTTTTTTCTGTGATCCCTTTGCAAAATTTGCATCTTTTTTGCGATCGTTTGGATAGAAACTGTGTCTGTTTTGCAATCCTTTAACAGAAATCGCGTCTGTTTCACGATCCTTTGACAGAAATTTGTGATTTTTCGACGAAATCCAAATATTTTATACGATATCTTAAGGCCCCTGTCCTCGCTCGAGGAAACGCTTGCGAGCTAATGCTATTCCTATGGGGAAGCATTTTTCTAATAACTCTTTCGCATTTTGACATTTTTAAATACTTTTTTTTGCATTGGACAGCTGAGGTGCATGCCGACAGCGCACCTTTTTTTACTTTTCGATTTTGATAATTTTTACAGAGTTAGTTTCACTTTCAAAACCAGTTTCGAAAAAGTAAAAAAGGTGCGCTATCGGCATGTACCTCAGCTGTCCAATGCAAAAAAATTATTTAAAAATGTCAAAATGCGAAAGAGTTATTAGAAAAATGCTTCCCCATAGGAATAGCATTAGCTCGCGAGCGAGGACAGGGGCCTTAACGAAATTTGCTCCTTTAACAGATATTGCACTTTTTTCGTGATCTTTGACAGAAATCGTGGCTTCTCTTCAATCATTAGATGAAAATCGTGTTTTTTGGAGATCATTTGCGGGAAATCACGCCTTTTTCACTAAGCTTTGGCAAAAGTTGTATCTTTTCCATGATCCTTTGACAAAATTTGAATGTTTCTAATTTTTTTTGATAGAAATTGAGTCTGTTTTGCAATCTTTTGACAAATATGTTTTTTCTATGATCTATTGACAAAATTCATGTCTTTTCTACGAACCTTTGAAAAAATTTGCATCTTTTTTCCCAATCCTTTAATAAAAATTGTGTTTCTCTGCAATCATTTGATGAAAATTGTCTTTTTTCGATCATTAGACTGAAATCGCATCTTTTTCGCAATCCTTTGGCAATATTCACGTCCTTTTTGCGAGCCTTTGACAAAAATTGCACTTCCTCTGCAATCATTTGATAAAAATCGTAGGTTTCATTTCAATTATTTGACATAATCACAATTTTTTTTTCGATCCTTTGACAGATACCGCATCTATAGCCAGAGTTATATAATATAGACACACACGCACAGAAAATTTTATGAACTTTGCAGAAAGTTTTAGGAAAGAAAAAAAAATATATTTTTTTAAATTTTTTTAGTACCAAAAAATAAAAATACTCCCCCAATTTTATGTACAAATTATTTACCGTCAAAACGAATTTCGTCAACAGACCTCGAAAAAAAATTGCAAATTTCAACAAAGAATCGCATAAAAAAAGGGCATTTCGACAAAGAATCAGGTAAAAAAGGAACATTTTGACAAAAGACTGCATAAAAGACGTAAATTCTATTCATGAATCGTGTAAAAAATGCAAATTTCGTTCATGGTTTGCGTAAAAAATACGAATTTTGTGTAGAATCTCACAAAAAAGCGAATTTCGCTCACGAATAGCGTAAGAAACACAAAATTCATCTATGATTTGCTCAAAAATATGAATTACATCCATGAATCGCTAAAAAAACACAAATTGCGGCCATGAATCGCTCAAAAATGTGATTTACTGTCATAAATCGCTTTAAAAACGCGAATTATACATCCATAAATCACTCAAAAAATGCACATTTCGTCGACAGATTGCTCAAAAGAACAAATTATGTCCATGAATTGCATAAAAACAGCAAATTACGTCCATAAATTTCATAAGAAACGCGAATTACATCTTTAAATTGCTCAATAAACGCAAATTTCTTTGACAAATCGCTCAAAAAACGCAAATTTCATCGACAGATCGCTCAAACATAAATTATGTCCATGAATCGCATAAAAAAGCGAATTATGTCTATAAATTGCATAAAAATGAGAATTATGGCCATGAATTGCAGAAAAAACGTGAATTACACCCACGAATTGCTTAATAAAAGCAAATTTCGTCCATGCCAAAATAATATAATGCATAATTTTATTAAACATTAAATTAACTTGCAGAAAGTTTTTAACCCATTATAAAGATGAAAATAAGCACTCACCAGTCGCTACTCGACGACTAAATGTGAAAAACTGGTGACTAAAAATGTGGAAAGTACCAGCCAAATGCAGGATTCTCCAAAAAGGTGTTTTGTAAAAAGAATTGCGGTAAAAAACGCCTGCGAATTTTGACAAGATCGCGGAAAAACATGAATTTCGTGTAAGTATCGCTAAAAGACATCGTCTAAGGATCGCAAAAAGAATGCAAAAAAAACAGTAAATAACTTTATAAAATTGAAAAAAAAAAAGCAATTGTAAGAAAACCCCTGCGTATTTTGTCAAAAAATCAACGAAAACAAACACATTTTTTGTCCAAAAACGAAAAAACAAACGGGAAAAACGTGAATTTAATCAAAGAAACATGCAAAAAAGTTAATACCGTCAAAAAATCGCGTTAACAAATGCGAATACCATCAAAAAATCGCGTTAACAAACGCGAGTACTGGCAAAAAATCACGATACCAAACACGATTTTCGTCAAAAAAACGTAAATATGAACGCAAAAAATGCAAAATTTATTTTTAAAAAAAGGCAAATACAGTAAAAAAATCACGATAACACTCGAATACCATCAAAAACCACAATAACAATCGGCAATACCGTCAAAAAATCGTGATAATGAACACGATTTTCGTTAAAAAGTTTCGAAAACGAACACGATTTTCGTTAAAAAGTCACAAAAACGAACGCAAATTTTATCAAGAGATCGGAAAAAAGAAAAAAACACACATTGTTAAAAGATTGTGGAAAAAACATATAATGTTAATTTCATGAAAGTCCCACCCCCCTTTTTATTTTTTAGAAAATTTGCTATGATTTTTTTTTTAAATCAAACCTGCTAGTTGGTAGAAAACATTTTTTTTTTTTTGAGGGGGGGGGGGGTGTTACATCTTAATTCTAGATAATTAATTGCAAAAAAGAGGGTTGGGGTTTATTTATGTCGTTAGCTACGCAAGTACCTAAGCATAGTTGGACTTGTGTAGCTAACTACATATGCATATTACATATAACTTTGCTGTTAATTTAAAATAGATTTGAAATTAGTATCTCAAGTTTATTCCAAACAATATAAATTAAAATATTTTTAACTAGTTCATATATTACTTATTCATTCTATGCTCATGCTCGTATATATCTTGTAATTAAATATTCAGCAACTCAAATGTACTTACTGGCTACTAAAGAAATTATTCTCACTAGCCAATAACTGGCTACTAAAAAAAAAGACAACCTACCGGCCAGTGGCCACTAAGCAAAATTCCTTATTTTCATCTTTAACCCATTATTAAGTGGGCAGAAAGTTTTGGGTTTTATATAGGTCTGTCTATAGCATTGTTTGACAGAGATTGCATTTTTTTCTTGGAATCAGCAGGTTTTCAGCATTCGCAATCTATTGACGAAAATAGTTTATTTTTTGCAATCATTTGACAAAAAGCAAGTCTTTTTTGCGATGAGTTTCCATCCTCTGTAATTTTTAAAAGATGGAATTCTACCTGTGGACGGAAAACTTTCACCCATGCTATGGTCCCTGCACAAATTATATATAAATAAAAAAATGTTAACCGAACATGCAAGCATCGTTCATCAAAAAGTCGTTTTCCCTCATTCATCATTGTAAAATTTCTCTCCTCACTGAAATGAAATTGAAAATCACGAGAATCCTTATGACATATAAACTGGAATTTCTTCTTTTACCCTAAAATAACTCATCTGTGCTGTTTGGGTTGATGAAGGCAACAATAATGGACGATCTTTAAGATTTTTTTTCAAGCTGTGAAAAGAAATTTTCTTGATTGGGGATATATCTTTCAGAATTGAAATCAAAGTACGAAGTTAAATAAGAGAAAAAAATGGGTATAGGACAGTTATAGCATTTTAATAATACTAATCTATTTTGTTTTCCTTCTTGTTATATGCTGAATCTGATAATCACAAAAGTAGATTTTAAATGGTCACTTGCTCACTATTTATTCCTTGGAAACTGACTAATACTGTATAATGATTTTTTTCAATTTTCTACATTAACTGCAATTATTTAATTTAAATTATTTCCAAATAAAATTATACTACTTATATATCCAACAATGTTTATTTTTATCAATGAATATGCATATGTAATAAAAAGTGTATGTGTAATAAAAAAAAAGAGGGGGGGGGTAGTTTAAAAACAAAACAAAATTAGTAAATAAAAAAAACAGATTTTCAACATGCACAAACAACAGAAAATAAGTTGAGAAAGTAACAAAAATTTCATTAATAATAATAATTTTTAAAAAATCAAAATTTCATTGCTATTAAATACATTTTATATTACTTTTAAATAATATCAATTATTTCAAACAAATTTTTCTATCAAATATTTTTTCTTTCTGAAAATTTGCAATTCAATTTAGTGTTCAAACACCATAAAATTGACTGGTTCTCATACATAAAAACCAAGCAAAAACGTTTTATAGTTTTCAGTAAAAGCAAAAAAATTTATACGGAATGCTGTCAAAGTTTACATTTTGTATGCAATAGCATGTTAGAAGAAAAAGAAAAATGCTGTGCTGACTAAACAATCAGCATTGAATTCAGGTGGTCTGGTAGGGAGGGGTATTCCTCCCCCCCCCTCGTCGAAAATGCGAGATTTTGTGTTTTCAATGATCAAAAAGTGCAATCCCCCACTGGAGATACAGAAATACGAGCTCTAACAATTTTAGGCTTACGGCTAACTTATGCACCTGATTAGATGCAGTTAAAAATAAAAAAATTTTACATACAAATCTGATATAGAACGTGAAAAAACAATACAGTATAAACAAAAAAAACATGCATATATTATACAGCTTACCTTGCTTTTCGGAAATGTTGCTTTGAAGAACATTTGTAGATCGCCGATACATGCTCGTT
This sequence comes from Maratus speculifer, assembly GCA_964019185.1. NCBI lineage: Eukaryota > Metazoa > Arthropoda > Arachnida > Araneae > Salticidae > Maratus > Maratus speculifer. The sequence continues at coordinate 20,885,468 of OZ025303.1, read as the reverse complement.
CAACAACCAAAACAAACTGGACGCCACGCTTATTCTGTAAGTTGGTTGATTGGTGGTCTTTCAAGATCGGCGCAGAATTCTCCGCGGAAAATCTCGAGTGTTTGGATCTGTCATGGCTTCCTGCATCTATCTCGATAGAGATCGCAAGAAGCCATTGATATGTTTAGGGGCGTTCGGTGCGCAAGATTTTGTAAGGTTTGTACTGCTATTGTTTTATGTGTTGTAAAAGGTTTTTTTTTTTTTTTCATTGAATTAGTTAATAAAGAATTTATATATACAGTTCAGTTGCTTTGTATTTTTTTATTCTCAATTACATAATAAAATTAAATTTTACTTAAAAGTAAGAGCACAAAACTAAATTCAAATTAGCTTAAATAAAATTTAATATTTTTTTTTACAAATTTTTTAAATAAATTTTAATAATTCAAATATATTTTTAATTCATATACTTTATTTTTACTAATTAAATAATACGAATTTAATTCATATGCACTATTTTTTAATAATTAAATAATTTTAATTGTTAAAAAATTATAAATAATTATTAAATTATATAATAATAAAATTATAATTAAAAAAATATTTTTTAATTAAATAATAATAATAAAATTAAATAAATTTATTAAAATGCAAAATTTCCTACACTTATATTCAAAATATTTAAATAAATATTATTTAAGTTAACTTTAAAAAAACAATGTTAACATTAAAAAATTGTCCCCAGATTCTGCTAGATTTTCTATCAAGATCTATATAGATAACCCTTATCGATCTACACAAATCTACACAGATTTTCTGAATGCTGTACAGATATTACATTTCACTATTTTCAGGATTTATTTAATAGATTAATATAGTAATATACATGTGTTATTAAAATAAACACATAATAAATATGCTGCGAAATTCATACTACAAAGTTGATTTATATAGATATTTTATTATCATCATATAATAATAATAATAAAATAATAATTAATTATAGTAAAAATAATTACGTGTTATTTATATTATGATGAAATCTTCTTTAAATTAACTTAAAAAACGCTATGGTATCACTAAAAAGTTGTCTCCAGATTCTGATTGATTTTCTATCAAGATCTATATAGATAACCCACATCGATCTACACAAATCCACACAGATTTTCTAATTGCTGCACACATATATAAATTTCTACATTTTGTTACTTTTTATAGTTAATTTAATCAAACAGTAAGCTGATATACTTCTAATATTAATATAAATACATAAAAAATGCGCTTCGAGCTATATGCTACAAAATCAATTTATATGGATGTACCTGGGTTTCTCATGGGCAAATGGGCCCAGCTAAAACCCATCTGCCCATATGGGACCCATGTGGAGCCCACATGGGCCCATAGTTCTGTGCTGCCTGGGTACTTATATTATAAAGTAGTTAAGTTTATTTGTTTGTTTGCAGAAGCTACTGAACAGATTTAAAATGTAATGGTACAAAACAGACGTCGTTCACCTGGAATCAAACATCGTCTATGCTTATATTATAAAGTGTTAATTCTTTTTATTTGTTTGCACTGGCTAATCTCCGGAACTACTGAGCCGATTTAAAAAGTAATGGTACTAAAATGATGGTGTTCTTCCAGAAATACACGTAGTCTATACCTATAGAATAAAGAGGTAAACTTTGTTTGTATGTTTGATGGGAATAATCTCCGGAACTACTGAACCGATTTCAAAAGTAACGGTACTAAAATGATGGTGTTCGCCCGGAATCAAACTTATCTTATGCTCATATTATAAAGAGGTAAAGTTTTTTTGTTTGTTTGTAAATGGTAATCTCCGGAAGTACAGAACCGATTTCATATGTAATGGTACCAAAATAATGGTGTTCACCCTTAATCAAACATAGCTTATAAGCATATTATAAAGAGGTAAAGTATATTTGTTTGTTTGTAAGGGCTAATCTGAGGAACTATTGAACCGATTTCGAAAGTAATGGTACCAAATTGATGGTGTTCGCTCGGAATCAAACATAGTCGATACGCATATTATAAAGAGGTAAAGTTTATTTGTTTGTAAGGACTAATCTCCGGAACTACTGAACCGATTTCAAAAGTAATGGTACCAAAATTTTGGTGTACGCCCGGAATCAAACATAGCCTACACGCATATTATAAAGAGGTAAAGTTTTTTTTTTGTAAGGGCTAATCTCAGGAACTACTAAACCGATTTCAAAATTAATAGTACCAAAATGATAGTGTTCGCCGGGAATCAAACATAGCCTATACGCATATTACAAAGAGGTAAAGTTTGTTTGTTTTTTGTAATTAATAATCTCAGGAACTACCGAACCGATTTCAAAAGTAATGGTTCCAAAATGGTGGTGTACGCCCGGAATCAAAGATAGCCTATACGCATATTATAAAGAGGTAAAGTTTGTTTGTTTTTTGCAAGGGCTAACCTCAGGAACTACTGAAACTATTTCAAAAGTAATGGTACCAAAATGGCGGTGTACGCCCGGAATAAACATACTATATACGCATATTATAAAGAGGTAAAGTTTGTTTGCTTTTTTTGTAAAGGCTAATCTCAGGAACTAGTGAACCGATTTCAAAAGTAATTTTACCAAAATGATGGTGTTCGCCCGGAATCAAACATAGATTATACTCATATTATAAAGAGGTAAAGTTTGTTTGTTTGTTTTTAAGTGGTAATCGCCTGAAGTACAGAACCGATTTCATATGTAATGGTACCAAAATAATGGTGTTCACCCTTAATCAAACATAGCTTATAAGCATAATGTAAAGAGGTAAAGTATATTTGTTTGTATGTAAGGGCTAATCTGAGGAACTATTGAACCGATTTCAAAAGTAATGGTACCAAATTGATGGTGTTCGCCCGGATAGCCTATACGCATATTATAAAGAGGTAAAGTTTATTTGTTTGTAAGGACTAATCTCAGGAAATACTGAACAGATTTCAAAAGTAATGGTACCAAATTGATGGTGTTCGCCCTGAATCAAACATAGCCTACACGCATATTATAAAGAGGTGAAGTTTATTTGTTTGTAAGGGCCAATCTCAGGAACTACTGAACCGATTTCAAAAGTATTAGTACCAAAATTATGGTGTTCGTCGGGAATCAAACATCATCCATACGCATATTATAAAGAAGAAAAGATTGTTTGTTTATTTTTAAGGGCTAATCTCAGGAACTATTGAACTCATTTCAAAAGTAATGGTACCAAAATTATGATGTTTACCGGGAATCAAACATAGCCTATACGCATGTTACAAAGAGGTAAATTTTGTTTGTTTGTAAGGGCTAATCTCAGGACCTACTGAACCGATTTTAAAAGTAATAGTACCAAAATGATAGTGTTTGCCGGGAATCAAACATACCATATACCCATGTTATAAAGAGGTAAAGTTTGTTTGTTTTTTGTAAGGGCTAATCTCCGGAACTACTGAGCCGATTTCAAAAGTAATGGTACCAAAATTTTTGTGTACGCCCGGAATCAAACATAGCATACACGCATATTATAAAGAGGTAAAGTTTTTTTTTTGTAAGGGTTAATCTCAGGAACTACTGAACCGATTTCAAAATTAATAGTACCAAAATGATAGTGTTCGCCGGTAATCAAACATAGCCTATACGCATATTATAAAGAGGTAAAGTTTGTTTGTTTTTTTGTAATTAATAATCTCAGGAACTACCGAACCGATTTCAAAAGTAATGGTACCAAAATGGCGGTGTACGCCCGGAATCAAACATACCATATACACATATTATAAAGAGGTAAAGTTTGTTTGCTTTTTTTTATAAAGGCTAATCTCAGGAACTACTGAACCGATTTCAAAAATAATTTTACCAAAATGATGGTGTTCGCCGGGAATCAAACATAGCCTATACGCATATTATAAAGAGGTAAATTTGTTTGATTTTGAAAGGGGTAATCTCAGAAACTACTGAATCTGTGTTAAAAGTAATGGTACCAAAATGATGGTGTTCGGCCGGAATCAAACATAGCCTATACGCATTTTATAAAGAGGTGAAGTTTTTTTTTTTTAGGGCTAATATCAGGAACTACTGAACCGATTTCAAAAGTAATGGTACGAAAGTAATGGTGTTCGCCCGGAATCAAACATAGCCTATATTCATATAATAAAGGGTAAAGTTTATAAGGGCTAATCTCAGGAATTACTGAACCACTTTTAAAATTAATTTTTTCAAAATGATGGTATTCTCCGGAAATCGAACATAGTCTATGCGCATATTATAAAGAGGAATTTTGTATCCTCCCTGTTAAAAAGAGAGTTTGTTAGTGTGTCAAAGCCTTTGTCACTTGTTGTACAGAGTAGTTCAGAACAACCTTAAAATCAATGCATATTTTTTCTTATTATATATATCTATAAATATTTCTACTCATTTATTTTAGTTTGAGTTATGCTTTGTCATTAAATAGCAAAAGGACAAATATTTTGAAAATTTTGTGGATATTTAGGGAGAAAAAAAAATAAAAAGCAATAAAGACAATTTTTTTTGCCTTCAGTCGTAATATTCCATGTTAATTTTTTATGAATGAATTTATGTGACAAATTGTGTGACTCCTAGACTTTTAAAATTAAATTTCTATAAGTACAGTTACTAAAAGTACAGTTACTATTTACTGTTCCGTAAATTCCATAAAATAATGAACTATAGCGTTTCGTAAAATAAAGATTAATTGCAACTGAAAATTAAAGTACATTTCGTACACATTGATCCATGATTGCCGTACTTCAATTATTAAGCAGGCGTGGTGTGGGCATTCGAAATCAAAAATTATTTCTTTTGGTAATCTTGTTTCATATAGCATTAAGGAGCTACATCGGTCAAATGAAAAGACCCGTTGGCTAATGCTAATTCTATGGAAGAAATTTATAAAGATATCTCGGTTCCATTTTAATATTTTTAAATGATTTCTTTTGCAATGGATAGCTGAGATTGATCTCAATGCAAAGTTTTTTTTTATTTTTTCGATTTTGGTGACAAGTATATTTTATGAGGGTGCTATCACTTTCTAGATAATATGGTTCCAGGATAATAAATTCCAGGCCTTAATATGGTATGAATAAAAATTAATAAACATAGATAATGGATTTTACACCATTAACCGTTTTGTTTAAATAACCATTTGTTTTGGTTACCTTATTCATCCTTTTAAAGCTCCAAGATCGGCCGAAACACTGATTAATAAAACCATCTGTAAATGTCGTTTCAAACAAGTGCGAATCCATAAAACCATGTACCAATCAACCACTAAATATATAACGGCCGCTGAGTTTCGCTAAAAACCAGCGAAAAAGTGAAGCTGGATTCAGCACCAAACACTCAACCATTTCATTGGACCACGTGCAGAGCTGCTAGAGCGTACCAACTTAATGCTGGAATCTGTCGTAAGCAAAAGGCGGGGTCAAGGCATATGCCATCTAGCGGCAGGGGTGCATAACTAGAGGATGACGTCGGTTTGACGTCATATATGCGCAGATGTTTATTATCTCCATATCTTTTGCGCATATTTTCTGAATTTTCTCTCAGTCATGACAAATTAATCAAGTCTACGAGGTTTATTGCAAAACATTTTTGTTATAGTTTGTTTCGATAAAGTCATGTACATTTAAAAAAATAGTTACAATATCATTTTAATTTTATTTTGGGAGAAAAAGTACTAATTAGTACTCATAAGTACCATATCATGCTACGAAAAATATTGACTTTTACCCTAAAATTAAAATAATAATGAGACTTTTTTTAAATACACATATTTTTAATTAAAAAGGTCTGTGTTTTTAAAAAAAGTCTCATTGTCATTTTAATTTTAGGGTAAAAGTCAATATTTTTCGTAGCATTATATGGTACTTATGACTACTAAGTTAGTATTTTTTCTCCCAAAATTAAAATGATATTGTGACTATTTTTTTAAATGTACATGACTTTACCGAAACAAACTATAGCAAAAATATTTTGCAATAAACCTCGTAGACTTGATTAATCTGTCATGATTGAGAGAATAGCTTGAAATTTATGAATGAATTTTTAATATGAAATCTCAAAATGGCTTAAAAAAAAAAAAAAAAAAAAAAAAAAAAGAGTCTAAGCAATGATTTTAGGAAAATTATTGTCTAGAACGTTAAATATTTAAACAAATAAATTAACAATATTTATTTGTTTAACAAAACAACATTTAATACATACATTTAAAATTAAAGTTATTCCGAATATACGTATAATAAAATAGGTTTTTAAATTAAAAGAATGAAAAGTTTGCAAGTTAAATAATAAAAGTCGATACGACCAAGAGAACATTGGATTTTTATCGTCTGAAATTGGTAAATAAAAATTGCAGCTTGTTGTAAATAAAAGTTAAATATTTTATTTAGTATTAAATTCTATACATTTTAAAATATTGATAATTATATTATCATATGAAATACTACGGTGTATATCATTTTGTATAATTTAGCTCATCAAAAAATTACTAAAATGTGACACTATTTCAAAATTCTGCATTTATATAATAAGTACTTACAAAATTTAATGAGTCATCTTTCATTACATTAAAAGCGTAATTAAAATCGAACATATTTTAATCAGCGATATTTGTATCGCATAGTTAAATGATATTTCATCTTAGTATATTTTATGTTAATATTTAGTCGTACTACACTTATTTATTCTATATTTATTTACAATATTTCAAACCTAAAACTTATTCTACGAAATATTTTGAAGTAACATTTTATAGAAACAAAAAAGTTTTGTTGCCATTCACACAAAAGAAACTGCCATAATCCTCTACTTAATAATCCTCTAGTTATGCACCCCTGCCGCTAGATGGCATATGCCTTGACCCCGCCTTTAAACTTGCGGACAGCTCTTCCATAGGAGTTGGAACGCTTGAATATATATGCAGTTTTGACCACGTGGCTCAAATCCTGCCCAGATTAGCACTGAATAACCTGATATCTGTACATTAGGCCTGGGTGGGCCTAATGTACATGGATGGGCCGTATAGATCTAGATGGCCATGTTTGGGCAGGGTATCAGCGTCCTCTGGCGGGTGGCTTCATACATTAGTCTGAAATGGATGGGCCATATAGTTCTAGATGGCCATGCTTGGGCAGGGTATCAGAGTCGTCTGGCGGGTGGCTTCATACATTAGTCAGAAATGGATGGGCCCTACAGATCTAGTTGGCCATGCTTGGGCAGGGTATGAGAGTCCTCTGGCGGGAGGCTTCATACATTAGTCTGAAATGGATGGGCCATATGGTTCTAGATGGCCATGCTTGGGCAGGGTATCAGAGTCCTCTGGCGGGTGGCTTCATATATTAGTCTGAAATGGATCGGCCGTATAGATCTAGCTGGCCATAATATAATATTTCACTAATTCGGATAAGTTTTTTGCAAAGAAAAATTTCATCTTCTTTGTTCCGTTACTTGGCTGACTGTGGTTTTCTATAAACAGAATTTCAAACTCTAAGAACAACTGATTGGAAGAATGGTTGTTTCCCTTCAATATTTTTGTGATTCTCTATGACTATTTTGTCATTCTTAAGACCCCACACTAGGCACAGAAAAAGACCCGGATGATAATGTAAAGTCTATGATATGCGTTTTTTTAAATATCTCGCTCAAATTTTAATATTTTTGCCTAAATCTTTTTGTATTGGATAGCTGAAGACGATATACAACCGGCATAGTTTTTTTACTTTTTGATTTTGCCTTTAGATATTTTGTATATTATAATACTTTCCAACTCAGAACCGATTTAAACCTGTTTTTAAAGAATTTTTTTATTAAATCTAAAACCAAAATTAAAAAAGTAAAAAATAGACCGGTTGGGAAATGTCCTCAGCTATCCTATGCAAAACAAAATCATATAAAAATATTAAACGAGATTTAGTTGTTGTTAGTTAGTTTATATGTTGTTAATTCTGTACATATTTCCTTGGGCGTTTTTCCCTTCTCTTTATTTTTGCCGACCAAATTAGGGAATGTCTTTCTACAAGGGATTTTTCATTAATTAAAAAAAGGTCGTCAAATTCCGCTTTTTCCCTATAATATTTTATTTTCCCTATTTTTTCCCCCATAGAGCTTTTGTTAGCCTCCATTGCTATTTCTTTCAGACAAGCTAATAAAAAGAATATTGCCCAGTTAAACTGATGGCATTGAGCTCACAGGCTACGCATATGAATTGTACATTACAGCCTTATATTTTTAAGGGTTAATTCCGTTCGAAAAAAAATTAAGAAGGGGAAACAGCTCTCCTCTTTCCCCTTTTTTATACTTAATTATTGAACCTCCTAAACTATCAAGGACATGCTTTATCATATAAAAAATTTATATCAAAATTCAGAACAAATCGGATAATTCTTAATAAAATCCCATTTACCATTTATGTAATTTAAGAGGAGTTATCCCCCTCTTTTATACTTAACCATTAAACTTCCAAAACTATTCAGAGATTCGAACGAAATCTGACAATTCTGCTTGAAAAACCCATTTATATAAATTAAGGGGAGGGGCATTAGAACCCCCGTTCTCCCCTGTTTATACTTATTCAATGAACACCTAATAGCAGTCACGGAAACGCCTCATCAGAATGATCCTATATCTAAATTTTGAACGAAAACTTAATTCTGCATGAAAAACCCATTTATATCAATGAAGGGGAGGGGCATGAGCCCCCGTTCCCCCTCTTATACATATCGAATGAACTCCAAAAACTAGTCAGGGAAGCGCCTTGTCAGGATATACCTATATACAAAATTTCAAATGGATCGGATATTTTTATCATGAGTTATCGCGTTACGCACGAACGAACATACATACAGAATGGGCGGGAAGCATATTTCAGATGTGTATATTGCTGGGACGATTACTGTTTCTAAACCAATAGGGGAGCGTCATTATCACGGTCAAGTACACGCCCACACAGTTTGATTGACAAAAACTCGTGGACAAATTGACGGTGCTAATTATAACGATAATCTGTTGCGAATGAAAGTGAGCTGACTGGCTGAATGGTTAGAGCGTCGAGCTTGAAACCGGAGGATATGGGTTCGAGTCCATCGCGGGCCGAGAGTCCGTTGGTGATTTTTTTTTAAAATTATTGGAGGCTGTCTTTTATTAATAAATAAGACATTTAAAAAAATATTTCAAACCCTTTTAATATTCTAAATATCGTTCCAAAATGATTTATATATATATTAAACAAATGGGAAAAAAAAGTATTCTGCGAAAATATACGTATAAGCAAAATTCTTACTTTAATTTTTATTTATTTATTTATTTATTTATTTCAGGACCAGAGGAAGTATAAGTTCTAATTGAAGTAAATAAAATTCCGTCATTTTGAAAAAAAAAAAATTCTTTCGTACCTTTAATTTTTAATTACCGAGTACAAATTCAAACAATCCGAGTACAAATAAATAATAAACACACACGATCAATTGTCCACGAGTTCCTGTCAATCAAACTGTGTGGGCGTGTACTTGACCGTGATAATGACTGTCTCCTATTGGTTTAGAAACAATAATCGTCCCAGCAATATACACATCTGAAATATGCGGGCGGGAACATAAACTCTAACGCTATGATAGCCTGTGAGCTAAAAAGTGTCGTGTCCAAAATTGTGGCACACTTTTATTTACCTCCCGTAGGGTAAGTCTTGCAAATCGTGTTGAAAACCGAAAAAAAGATTTTGACGGATTTACACGTTTCAGACACTGGATATTCCATAAAACGTTTAAAAATTGCCGTCCTTCTGTCTGTCTGTAAACGCTCAATCTTACGAACAAATGGAGATATAGACTTAAAATTTTGTATGTACTTAGTAAGTAAGAATAGGACAAAGCCTCTTTAATATCAGTAATCTCGATTATCCGGAACTGTTTTTTTCGGACACTCGAAAAAAATTGACGGATTTACACGTTTCAGATACTTAAGATTCCGAAAAACATATTTTTAGAAAAAAATTGCCGTCTGTCTGTCTGTAAAAGCATCTCACGAAAAAATGGAGATAGAGACTTAAAATTTTGTATGTACTTAGTAAGTAAAAATAGGACGAAGCCTATTTAATATCAGTAAACTCGATTATACGGAGCAATTTTTTTCTGACTCTCGAAAAAAAATTGACGGATTTACACGTTTCAGATACTGGAGATTCCGAAAACATATTTTTAGAAAAAAAATTGACGTCCGTCTGTCTGTAAACGCTCTATTTCACGAACAAATGGAGATAGAGACTTAAAATTTTGTATGTATTTAGTAAGTAAGAATAGAACGAAGCCTATTTAATATAAATAACCTCGATTACCTAGAACTATTTTTTTCAGACTCTCGAAAAAAAATTTTCACGGATTTACAGGTTTCAGATACTGTAGTTTCCGAAAAACATATTTTTAGAAAAAAAGTTGCCGTCCGTATGTCTGTCTCCAAACGCTCAATCGCACGAACAAATGGAGATAGAGACTTAAAATTTTGTATGTATTTAGTAAGTAAGAATAGGGCGAAGCCTATTTAATATTACTACCCTCGATTATCCAAAACTATTTTTTACGGACTCTCGAAGAAAAAATTTGACAGATTTACACGTTTCAGACACTGGAGATTCCGAAAAACATATTTTTAGAAAAAAAATTGCCGTCCGCTTGTTTGTAAACGCTCTATCTCACGAACAAATGTAGATAGAGACTTAAAATTTTGTATGTACTTAGTAAGTAAGAATAGGCAAAGCCTATTTAATATCAATAATCTGAATTATACGGAACCATTTTTTCGGACTCTCGGAAAATTTTTTTGAAGGATTTACATGTTTCGGATACTGTAGTTTCCGAAAAACATATAAAAAAATTGCCGTCTGTCTGTCTGTAAACACTATCTCACGAACATATGGAGGTAGAGACTTACAATTTTGTATGTATTTAGTAAGTAAGAACAGGGCGAAGCCTTTTTAATATCAGTGACCTCGATTATCCGGAACTATTTTTTTCGGACTCTCGAAAAAAGTTTTTGACGGATTTACACGTTTCAGGATACTGAAGATTCCGAAAAACATATTTTTAGAAAAAAGATTGCCGTCTGTCTGTCTGTAAAAGCTCTATCTCACGATAAAATGGAGATAGAGACTTAAAATTTTGCATGTACTTAGTAAGTAAGAATAGGACGAAGCCTATTTAATATCAGTAAACTCGATTATCCCGAGCAATTTTTTTCTGACTCTCGAAAAAAATTTGATGGATTTACACGTTTCAGATACTGGAGATTCCGAAAACATATTTTTAGAAGAAAAAATTGAGGTCTGTCTGTCTGTCTGTAAAAGCTCTATCTCACGAAAAAATGGAGATAGAGATTTAAAATTTTGTATGTATTTAGAGAGTAAGAATAGGACGAAGCGTATTTAATATCAGTAATCTCGATTATCCGGAACTATTTTTTCGGACTCTCGAAAACAATTTGACGGATTTTCACGTTTCAGGTACTGGAGATTCCGAAAAACATATTTTTAGAAAAAAATTGCCGTTTGTCTGTCTGTCTGTAAAAGCTCTATCTCACGAAAAAATCGAGATAGAGACTTAAAATTTTGTAGGTACTTAGTAAGTAAGAATAGGACGAAGCCTATTTAATATCAGTAAACTCGATTATCCGGAGAAATTTTTTTCTGACTCTCGAAATTTTTTTCACGGATTTACACGTTTCAGATACTGTAGTTTCCGAAAAACATATTTTTAGAAAAAAAGTTGCCGTCCGTATGTCTGTCTGTAAACGCTCTATCGCACGAACAAATGGAGATAGAGACTTAAAATTTTGTATGTATTTAGTAAGTAAAAATAGGGCGAAGCCTATTTAATATCAGTACCCTCGTTTATCCAAAACTATTGTTTTCGGACTCTCGAAAAAAAATTTGACGGATTTACACGTTTCAGACACTGGAGATTCCGAAAAAACATATTTTTAGAAAAAAAATTGCCGTCCGTCTATCTGTAAACGCTCTATCTCACGAACAAATGCAGATAGAGACTTAAAATTTTGTATGTACATAGTAAGAATAACCTTGGTTATACAGAACCATTTTTTCGAACTCTCGGAAATTTTTTTTGAAGGATATACATGTTTTGGATACTGCAGTTTCCGAAAAACATACAAAAAAAATTGTCGTCTGTCTGTCTGTAAACACTCTGTCTCACGAACAAATGGAGGTACAGACTTACAATTTTGTATGTATTTAGCAAGTAAGAATAGGGCGAAGCCTTTTTAATATCAGTGACCTCGATTATCTGGAACTATTTTTTTGAAGGATTTTTTTTCTCGAAAATTTTTTGACGGATTTACACGTTTCAGATACTGGAGACTCCGAAAAAACATACTTTTAGAAAAAAATTCCCATCCGTCTGTCTGTCTGTAAACGCTCTATCTCACGAACAATTGGAGATAGAGACTTAAAATTTTGTATTTGCTTAGTAAGTAATAGGACGAAACCTATTTAATACGAGTAACCTCGATTATACGGAACTATTTTTTTCGGACTCTCGAAAAAATTTGACGGATTTATACATTTCAGATACTGTAGGTTCCGAAAAACATATTTTTAGAAAAAAAATTGCAATCCGTCTGTCTGTCTGTAAAAGCTCTATCTCACGAACAAATGGAGATAGAGACTAAAAATTTTGTATGCACTTAGTAAGTAAGAATAGGGCGAAGCCTATTTAATATCAGTAACCTCGATTATCCGGAACTATTTTTTTCGAACTCTCGAAAAAAATTTGACGGATTTAAGCGTTTCAGATACTGGAGATTCCGAAAAACATATTTTTAGAAAAAAAAAATTGCAGTCCGTCTGTCTGTAAAAGCTCTATCTCACGAACAAATGGAGAGAGAGACTTAAAATTTTGTATGTACTTAGTAAGTAAGTATAGGACGAAGCCTTTTTAATATAATTAACCTCGATTATCCGGAACTACTTTTTTCGTATTCTTGAAAAAATTTTGACGGATTTACACGTTTCAGATACTAGAGATTCCTGAAAAACATGTTTTTAGAAAAAAATTGCCGTCCGTCTGTCTGTCTTTAAACGCTCTATCTCACGAACAAATTTAGATAAAGACTTAAAATTTTGTCTTTATTTAGTAAGTAAGAATAGGACGAAGCCTTTTTAATATCAGTAACCTCGATTATCCGGAACAATTTTTTTTTCTGACTCTCGAAAAAAAAAAATTGACGGATTTACACGTTTCAAATACTGGAGATTCCGAAAAAACATATTTTTAGAAAAAAAAATTGCTGTGTGTCTCTAAACGCTCTATGTCACGAACAAATGGAGATAGAGATTTAAAATTTAGTTTTTACTTAGTAAGTAATAATAGAACGAAGCCTATTTAATATCAGTAACCTTGATTATCCGGAACTAATTTTTAGACTCTCGAAAAATTCGTTATGATGAAATGTATATAAAAATTTTCGATTTTTTTTACTTTTAGGAGAGAACGTAAAAGGCAATAAAATAACACAAATTTTGCATCAAGAACGAAATCGGTTGGATTAGTTAGTTGCCTTTATATTTGTAATCCTTTTTTCCACATTCTTCGATTTTTCATGTCCCTGTATTTTCTTCAAATGTCAATTCAAAGATATGTTTTAATTGAAAATGAGACGCTTAATCTAACGCATTAAACTGTTAGTTAATATGATTTTTGTTTTTGGAATTATAAGGATGTTTCTTTTACGCAATCCGGTACTACTTGTGTAGTTTGGTATTTTACATAATTTGTGGAAATGGGTTCATCGGCAGTTCATTAATGGAGCATTACTATGTATATTAAGAATATTTAAATGTATGTTTAAATTTTGCTTTGGAATTGCAATGCATTTTATAAATAATTTTTACATGTTTTATTTTTACGTCTTATATAATGCATTTCCATGATGGGTAAGTATTATAGTGGCCCACAACGACAGGTTTCGTAATCTGGCCATTAAAACGAGACATTCATACAATTTTATTGTTAAAACGTATTTCCTTTTTCTCGGAGTCTATAAAAAAGCGTTTAAACTAAAGAAAAAATCTGTTTTTGATGAATTTAGTCATGAAGAAGTAGCGCGTCAAATTGTATCTCTTTACTATTCCGCAATTCCAATGTCTCAGAGAGAAATTGCTAATCAATTGGGTATTTCACTCCATTCTGCTTGCTATTATATTGATAAACATAAGAAAAATGAAGTTAGTTCATTGCATTCTAAACGGAGTCGCCCTTCTAAAATACTTCTATCGATTTTTTTTAATCGGAGGCGAAACTGAATTCTGCAGTTGCAGAAACTACATTCAACTTGTCTTCTGTTTTTTCAGTAGAATACAATTACAGAAATTATGATTTTCAGTTTTTATTTCCTAACAACGCAATAACGAAAAAAAGTAATAATAATATTAGTAATGAACTCTTAATAAAAAAAAAATCATAGCGCCAGAATACCCACCCCCCTATCTCCTAAGTACCATGAGTACATCGTAAATCCCTTTTAAATATCCAAACTCAAAGATTGCTACTGTTTTACTCATCTAACTACACCAAACAAACATTATGTCTCTGCGATAAAACATCTTTTTATCAACAATTAAATCCGTAAATCTCTTTAATTCCACTTTTCAAACAGATTTCTTCCCATTAAAATTATGAGCAAAAATGGCCGACATTACATCCTTGCTTTTTAATAATCTACAAGTGTCACCCACTAACTTCTCCAAACATAATTTATACATTTTTAATCGAACGTCATTTACGTATTATCTTTGGACAGGCATTGATCAATATGGGTGTAATAAATTCGGGATCATATTTTTTTAGAATTATACTCTTAAAGCACTGTCAGGGCCCGACTTAGACAGTTGGGGGCCCTGGGGCAAACATTATTAGGGGGGCCTCCTTCTAACTTAAAACTGTTCGTGAATTATACTCAAGTGACTAAAATTAAAATTCAAACCTATTGTATGTATGCATAAATTTCGTACCAAATACTATTCACATATATATACATAATAGCAGAAGATAGATAATTTTAACTATTAGCTTCTTTTTATAATTAACTAGTTTAAGGGAGCGTGGGGCACTCAAACAGAGGAGAAGAAGAAAAAAGGCCTTTTAAATCTGAAAAAAAGAACATTAGTCATATTTTGCCATTTTTTATCATTTGGCACTCTTTTAAGGAAAAACTTTTCTCTCCTTGGGGGGCCCTAACAAGCCGGGGGGCCCGGGGCAATTGCCCCGGATGCCCCTGCATTAGTCAGCCACTGAGCACTGTTTATTTTTATATATTACATGTCTTTTTTTTTTGTTAAGGAAAAGTTAATTTCTAATCAGTTAACTTTTGAGGTACAGTTCGAAATGCAAAAAAGTTAAAAAAAAATTTCTATATCGGGTAAAGTTCGACTTACTTTAAAAAAGCTGTTTTTTAAAAACTTCAGAAATAAAAATAAAAATTTCAATGTCTGAATCTTAGAACTTTTTCTGTGAATTAGCATGCAAAAAAGTAAAGAAATATTATTCTGTGATCAAAACTTGCTGAGTTATAATACTTCCAATTTAATGAGTTTTCTGATTTTTAGTCAGCAGATATGGAAAAACGTGTTTTTAGTGCTGCATTTCTAAATGGTATTTGATTGTATGCATAAATAATAATGCATAGTCTTATGGTGTTCACTATGCATATGCATTTGGCAGGAATAAAGTCGGAAACAAACTTTTTTTTTTACAAACCGTGCTAAAAAGGTGTTTATATACAGGGTGTCTCTTCTTATTGTTTACTAAAAAATAATTTCTAAACCAATAGTTTAAGCGTTATAGTTCCAATTGCAAACATGTCTGAAGATTTTTATGCATCATGTAAAATTCAATTTCTGTTTAAAAATGGGCTTTTTAGATAGTTAAGAAATTAATAATAAAATAAAGGCCTATTACGCTCTGAAATTAATTACTATTATTAAAAATGCTTTACTAAAGGACGTATTTGAATAACCCTGATGAAGGCCACTAGGTGGTCGAGATTTGTCAGTTGTGGATTTTATTAAATGTTTTAAGTGTTTTTAATTGTTATGTACGTAAATAAGTCTTTTAGTAAAGAAAATTAAAATATTAGTGAGTTAAGAAATTAAAAAAAAAATTACAAAGGAGTACCTCATTCAGAAAAAGTTTCTCATGTTCTAACATCTAGGCAGAAAAAAATTATTCCTCTATAGCAAAACTTACTGAGTTATGATACTTTAACAGTTTATTGATTTTTTGATGTCTTAGGAACCATAAATAGAAAACGTAATTTTAGTGTCAGAAAAGCTGAAAATACACGGTACTCAAACGATCATAACTTGATATGTTTTATCATGCAAAATTTAATTTTTTAACCAAAAAACTGGTTTTAATGGTGTGATTTATTTGAACAAAAGAACAGCGTCTATATTTAAGTCCTGAATTTATTTCAAACATTTTGTTTAATGGCCTTCTAAATAGATCATTCGTTAAAAGCATTCCATTAGTTATACGTTACAAAAATAACAGGTTGTTGGAACTTGTTACTCGTGCAAGCGTGTAACCTGTTAAGCAAAAGTAACACTTTTCTCCATCTCTACCCCAAACCAGACCCTTATGTGATTAGTTAAAAGACTTGCCTACTCGCCGATTATCTGCTTAAAATTTATTTTTTTACTAACTCATATATAAGTTGATCCTAAAAGAAACTCAAATTTTGTCGAAAATTCTCCGATTTATACACGCCCGTAAAGCATGGTGACGTCACTGCAACGTCGTTGTGAAGTCACATTGTGACTTTGTGACCATCTATTGTCGATGTGACGTCACATGACGTCGATGTGAAGTCACAGTGACTAAAATATGAAGTCGTTATGGCCGTTTTAGAGCTTTTCTGGGACGTTTCACAAAGTGGTCACAATGTGACAAATTTGGGAAAAATGTGTCATTTGTGACTAATTTGATATTAACAATGTGACGAAACTGTGACAAAAGCGACGATATTTAAATTGCCAGAAACTTGTTTTTTAGTGTAAATAACATGTTTTGAAGGTTATTTATAAATTTCTAAAGATTTTTAAGAAAGTCATCTCAGTCACAATGTGACTTCACTGAGTGGTGGCATTTTGGTCACAGATGTGATGTGACCAAAGTGATTCAGTGACGTCACTGTGACCATGCATGCTATTAGGGGCGAGTACCTACGGTAATTCTCTTTAACACTGTCAGTGACACTTCCTTCCTCCCTGCTAGTCAAGAAATGGCGCTCAATATTGTTTCCTAGATGAGAAAGTGTGAACTGCAGCAATGGATCTACTGCTTGGGAGAAGAAGAGGCTTTTTATTTTTTATTAAATTCATTTATTTTTTGAAATAAAGGCGTCTATATTTAAGTCCTGAAATTATTTCAAACATTTTGTTTAATGGCCTTCTAAATAGATCATTCGTTAAAAGTATTCCATTAGTTATTCGTTACAAAAAATAACAGGTTCTTGGAACCTGTAACTTGTGCAAGTGTGTAAGCTGTTAAGCAAAAGTAACACTTTTCTCCATCTATACCCCAAACCAGATCCTTATGTGATTAGTTAAAAGACTTGCCTATTAGCGGATTATCTGCTTAAAGTTTATTTTTTTACTAACTCATATATAAGTTGATCATAAAAAAACTCAAAATCTTAAAAATCCCAAATTTTGTCAAAAATTCTCCAATTTATACACGAGTACCTACGGTAATTCGCTTAAACATCGTGAGTGACACTTGCCTCCTCCCCGCTAGTCAAGAAATTCAAGATTGTTTCCTATAAGAGAAAGAGTGAACTACATCAATGTTTCTACTGCTTGGGAAAAGCAAAGACTTTTTTTTTATTTATTTTTTGAAATAAAGGTGTGTGATTTGGGATCAGCTGCAGTTTACTTAGAGTGGGGAAAATGTACGTTTCAAGTCTTTACACTAGAGACGCGAAAAAAAGTTACTGGTACTGAGGGTCATTAAAATTTTCGATACTACTTAGTTATCCCGGCGACCTAAAAACTATCGCCAAACTTTAGGATTAAACACCAGTAATGGATGATCGTGAATGTCACATTCAGTGATATTAAGCATGAAATATGTGTTTAAAATGTCATCAAGTGATTTTTATTCCGACTTTTGATTTGTATTTTTATTAAAATTTTACTCATTTGTTTATTCTATCGTTATTTAAAATAAAAATTAAGTCAATATGTATGATTTGGTGAAATTGGTCGACGGGATAATCAAGTAGTATCAAATTTTCAAATTAATTGTGTGTTTAAAAATGTTATATGGTCTCACAGCAGCGGGTCATCAAGGACTTGAATGCTGGTATGGCGAGTGTTCATGAATAATAAATACTTTGCTCGCTCTATTCCATTCCACAGGAAAGTTTTAAGGAACCTGAGAAATACATACTCTTTTCTTTTCATAAATACTTGAAATGGAGTTAAATAATTCATATAAGGATTTTCCTTACAGACCATAACATAAAATGGATTTTTTTCTTTTTATTGTAGAGGAAAGGGTGCAAAAGTATGTACAATTTTTTAAAAAATCAACATATTTCCTATTTAAATTATATTGTTTGCGTTTTAAGTATCACATAATAAAAAAATACATTTATTCATCATATGAACCATGAAGTTTTCCATGTAAATTAAAAAAGTTGTGAGGATTTAAAAAGCTGAAAGATTTCTGTTCAAACCTGCCCCATGTAGGAGTACCTTTGAACAAATGAATAAATTTAGAAAATATTGAGAGTTTTCATTAAAAGTTGCATTTGTTTCAGAAATATTAAGTAATATGAATAAAATTAAACAACTATATTTCATCGAAACTGATATATATATATATATATATATATATATATATATAACCAAACTTAAATCCATCAAAGTTGATGTCAAAAATCATTGTTGAAACAACACAGAATGTCCCTCCAGTTATGTTTGGTTGTGAAAACTTTTTAACAATATCTTTGAAATACACCAATATGATATCTGATACTTATGGAAAATTAAAATTTTTCATTCACTCTTTTAATGAAAAAAACTGACTTAGATTCCGTTTTATCAAGTGCAGAAACCAAAAATAATGTTTGGGAAAGAATAAACGAAAGATTATAAGGCTTTGTTAGACAAACGTGCTAAATCATGAATCATTATTGTGTATATTGGGATTTGCAATTATCAAATATAAATGAATGCCATCATCAATTTAGATTTGAAACTTCCCATCGCTGATACATTGAGAGATTGTAATAGATTTGTGCAGTAAGAAGGGATTGTTAAGAGTATGATTGCATGTTCTTTGATATTCTTAACCTCCTGACTGCCGCTACCGGATTTTTTCGCACACTAAGCTGCAGGTTTCACTGCAACATAATCAATATTTAAGTTAATAAAATTCTACAAATAAAACCCAGTTTTGAAAATTAAGTTTGAATTCATACTCTCAAAGATTATACACTTACACGTAATAACATATTTTGTATCAGGTTAGAAAAAACATCTTTTTTTATATATTTTTAAGAGAAAACAACATTACAATTTTACCCTTTTGCTGGGCAGTCAAGGGGTTAATTAACCTCTTTTCACATAGAAAAAATTCCAAAAGTAATAATATTTAGGTACATCAACAAAGCTTTACTTCATAGTTCTAGATGTTCAATGGTGCCCCATCACATGCAGTTCAACATTACAACTGTTTACTCAATTCGACTGAAGAATTTGAGTAAAACAAAGATAATAAAATAAAGATTACATCTTTATTTGAATGTTAAAAATAAGTCAAAATTTTAGAGACACAAAACTGTCAACAAAAGTTTTGCAACTTTATTTTCTGAAGATTAAATTCAAGAGGGAGAAAAATACATATCTCGCTTAGATAGTATTGTGCATACAAAATGCAGCAGCTTTGTATACTTATTCCATTGAAGCAGTACTAATATATTGCCATACATATTTCTGAAAAATAATTTATTTGAAGGAAAATCTTTAGATTGTTCAAAGGTGCCCCCAGTTCAAATGTGCCCCCCTCCCTCTACCTCTGAACGAACAATAAATATTACGAAATTCATTTTCAATATTGCATTTGGAATAGTACTGATAAGTTTATTGTAATCAATCAGCTTTAAAAGGAGATTGAATTGGAAAAAGAAAACAAAAAATATAAAATACTTTTTACCAACATTTATTGACATTTGAAAATCACATCAGAACTTTATACTTTTATGAAAAAACAACCAGACTTCAGAAGATCTTGAAACTAAGTAATTTAATAATTACAGGTATTAGTAATAATATTGTAATCAAATTAGGATATTTTCTTTTTATAGATTCCTGATGTGTACAACATAATCTTAAAACACTTTTCAGCAAAATTTTCAAACCTCACCAGACTGCCTTTTAAAATGACAATCAGTCTATCATACACATTTATTATATCTTATTTTCAACATTATGGTGAATTCAGGAGAGTACCCTTTTAAACACAGTATTTTCAGTATAACCTCCTTAGTCCTGATGACGCTTGAGAGAGACACTAAAGAACATTCGATACTGCTTGGTTATCCCGTCGACCAAAAAATTATCGCCAAATTATAAGATTAAATGCCAATAATGGATGATTGTGAATATCATATTCAATCACATTAAACACGATGCACATGTTTAAAACGTTATCAAGTGCTTTTTAATTCCACTTGTAATTTTGTTCATATTTTATAAATTTATTTATTCTTTCGTTATTTAAAATAAAAATTACGTCAACAGGCATAACTTGGCTATTAGTTTGGCGATTTTTATAATTTGGTGAAAATGATCGACAGGATAACCAAGTAGTACGGAACATTCTTTAATTTATTTTAAATGCTACTAGAATTGTTAAATATACTTCTAGATTTTTGATAAATGCCTGCTTATCATAAGCATTGATATATAGACATCGATATAAGCATCGACATTTTTGGATATGTTTTATAGAAATTTTGAACTGATTTATGGAGTTGTCTCAGGACTAAAGAGGTTAATAAATTATGAGAAAGAGAGTTTTAAAATCAAAGAACTTCACTGTGAGAAATTACTTTTAATAATTTTCTG